>VMKM01000645.1:0-272845 GCA_008360985.2 Macquaria ambigua | reverse complement strand
ATCAGTTATCCAGGAATGCCATTGTTGGGATTTGTAAAAAAAAAAGTGTGGACCATAGTGACCTGACTCGTAAAAACGTGTAAAAAGCCCCCTGGAGAACAAGTTGCCATTGGTAGCTCCCTGTGGCTCAGTTGTTATCGTCCCTGCTGTGCTGCCACTGCCCGACTTAAACAGCAATAGCCTGAGCCTTTGCATTTCTTTTTCACATTTCCAGAGTGGTGGACTGAGGCTTATACAAGCACACTTTGACTATTCATTCAACATCAGCTTTAATAAGGTGATAAGTTAACCCATGGAGCAAACATGACCAGGCACTGCACCTATATCATGATCTGTGCAGGTCATATCTATCATTCAAACATGGAAAGTTGGCAGAACAGTGAATATTGAGTCCAGTTAAGACTGTACTTAATGTAACACTTTGTACTTACTGAGCCTCAATTTTGATTTTGAAGATTTTGTCTATGTGCTATTCATACAAAATAAAAATTCAAAATAAAATCATTTATTTTAGTTTATATAAAGACCACTTTTAATTAACCTCATAATGCAAAATGTGATAAATCAGTTTTAGGAACATTGTTATCCTTTTTACTCATGAAACTCAGTTGAATTGTTGGTTGCGTTTCAGATTTTTAAGTACAAATTCATGAAGTTATAATCATTTGTAAAATATTCTCTCCTCTCTCTTCCTTTCTTACACACACTCACACTTCCTCTGAGAACATTTCATCAGAGAACAGTTTAAATGTATGCAGTGTTAAAGTGCTGTTAAAAGCACATTTACATACCCCAAAGCAAAGCAACCCACCACATGAATATCGGTCAGTTGCTTTAACAAGGCTTCTCTAATCATCTAACAGCCAACTCGCTGATTTGGTTCAAGCAACTGCAAGAAAAAAGAGCAAATTTGACCTTCAATGGTGAAAAAAGGGATATGTTGGAACATGAAAGTTTGAACTATTGTTTGTCAAGACAAAATAATTGATGTCCAATGGTTAAAAAAGTAAGGAAATTGATTGAACTTACATTATTCATCCAAAACTTGGTCAAGACGACAATTTAATGAATGGCAGCAATGTAATACAAAGCTGCATGGATTTGTGCAGTGCTTATGGCAGTCCTGCTGTACATAATTCAGTATTGGGTTTTACCGTTTCATAAATCTAATGCAACACTACATAAATGTATTATGCATGATCAGGCTGTATCGCGTTTTAATTATATTCCCCACAGTTATTGTGTTTACATTATTTCTTTCTCTTTGTGATAAAGAGCGACAACGCAAAGGTTTGCCTTGTCTTATTACTGAACAATAGACTTTTGTCGAGCAATCGCAGTGTTTACATTCATTTGTTCCCTGTGATGGAGAGTAGTGATCAAGTTTGCAGTGGAAATGGCTTCATTAGACACACAGCATCATACTGAAAAGGAATAGAGCCTTTCTTCAACAATCTCGATGTCGTCCTCACTGCCAACCATTTCCACCAGCGTCAGAAACTTGTAGGAGAAAACACAAGCAGCCCAAGCTGACCAATCACAGTTCTTGCGGTCTTCAAGCTGTATCTTCACAGATGTCATGTATATCTTTGAGGAGCTGCAGCCCTTACAAAATGTCTATAAATTGCCCTTTAACATCCCACCAGTATGTTTGCTAGTTTTAGATTCTCTCCTACAAATCATGTATACTTTACATTTTTTCATGCAGTTTTACAGGTTTTATGTATTTTTTCCTACTTGCAGTGTGAAAATCAATAAACAGACTCTTGGAAATGTTACATTATTGTTGACTGATTTGTAAAGTCTGTGTGTCACCTCACAACAATAATGTTGCTACCGCAGAACTTGAAAACTTCTGTTAACTGTGATGGACCGCTCAACTCAGCAAGCCTCAAGAGTCTGCTGATTGATTTTCATATCTTACTGAAATGAATGGAAACTAAACTCTACATATAGGTATACGTATACATCACAATTACTAAAACACTAAGCACATCACCATGTAATATCTGGGTTTAGAAAGATGTTAGCTGTGATATAAAGTATCTGTGATTTTTAGGACTAAAACATGCAAACCTACTAGTATTTTATTACATTATGCATGTAATTATATTTAGTTTTAGTAGTTTTACAAAACAATTTTATTGTATTATTGTTTGTGTCTTATGCTGTTTTGTATGTATTTTATTGAGTTTTGTGTATTTTAAAGGCCCATCTAGAGAAAGGCATTGCAAGCTAGCTTAGGCTATAAATGCTGTGGTGTGTAGCATTTTTCATGCTATAAAAGTTTAATTCCTAGATAATTAAATATTAAACAAAAACTAGAATAAATAGTCAGTAGACTATTCACAATTGGACTCCATACTGACTTCTTTCCTCCTGTTTTTTTTTTAAACTTTTGATAACATGAATTTTACCAAATCTCCTGGGTCTACACAGTACAAATACTGTAACAAAACAACATCCGATTTTCAATGCATGTAAAAAACAAAACCTTGGTTTATCAGAATTCAAGGTTTCAGAGATGGGGTACTTAAACACCAATTGAACATTGATGGCCTAGAAATGTGTTAATAACATTATAACCTGCCCTGACAGCTGACAAGTTCTTGAATAACTGGTTTCCGGAAGTCACTTGTACAGACGCTCAAGAAACATGTCTTTTGGACTTAATCCACTCTAAAAGGAACTAAATTGAGTTTTTTTTTTCTATTGTCCGACTATCTAATACATTAGCTCAAGATTTCAGATCAGTCAACCTTCTTGCCTCTCAGAAGATGACAAGATTCATCTGTCTTGCTTGACTGGGCCTCCGGATTAAATTGCAGGGCAACTCAGCAGGGAATAAGCTTTCTAAATACCTGGCAGGGCCCACCTCCTGAAATTATGAAGGATGAGTATATCTCCCCATCTCCCCGGCTGCTTGTGATGCCAAAAGCATCACAAAGGTCTGTTGTGCTCTGTTTGGCTGGGAAGACACACCTGATCATCTACAAGTCAAACTCTTTTGTGCAGATGTTTATATTGTGCCATGAAAAGTAAGCTTATATAGAGAGTTATGGGCAGTATACCCATCCACACTGTAAATTTCTCTCTGTGACGAAGAGGATGCTCTTATTATTACTCTTTTTTATAGTTCTCATAAGATTGGGACCCATATATTTTTAACAGCTGTGTGTGTAGAGAAGGTGTGCATGTGAGCTTGTCTTCTTTCACAGATGATGTTAAGTTTAAGTACAATCTTTGTATTTAAAGTTTGTTTAAAAGCTCTTGAGACCCAGTTTTCATACTCATCATGGCGAGGTAAAACTTATCTTCCTCATGCACTTGATTATAAGAACATGAATTAAATTTGCTCTCTTACCTTGAAGCATTAATTCCCATTTGACCTGTCCTCCAAGGATGTATTGAAGAACATTGACTGATATCATTTCCTTGAGTCAAAGGTTTGCCATATGTTAGAGATACTGTGCTGTTTTGTAGGTTTTTAAATTTTAAATTGAACAGATACTTTCGCCTCCTGCTTTTTTGCGCCACTAATTTGTTTGTGAGCAATAAACAAACCAACAGATGTTTTTGAAACTTGGTCTGAAACAGACTTTTGTTCGCCTTGTAAGCAGAAGAGAAAAGGATGTTTATGTTTGAATCGTTAGAGGTGCATATTAATCTGTGATAATGTCACACATTGTTGAATTAAACCTTTTTGTAGAGTGCGAAGAAGTGGCAGTTAAAAGCTAAATTCAACACACATTGTGTCTGGTGTTAAAAGGATATGGAACAAATGGAGAACCTGACCCCGCGTCTCTCTCAACTCTCAAATTTCCACCGACCATTTGTAAACACAATTATTTCTGCTGCTAAGAAAAACAATAGCCCCTCTGCAATTACTGTAGCTGTTTTTCGAGGCAGCGTAGGCGTGAGCTCAGGGTTGGAATTTCAAGCCAACAAGGTCTTGCAGGCAGCCATCACAGTACTTGGCACTTTGATGCGTCTCCTCTCTCTGCACTGACATCTTTGGGACTTCTAGCTAACAAGGAGCGTTTCGGGGGAAGGCAGAATGTGAAAGAAAGATAACAGAAAAGCATATAGTATTTAACACAGTATTCACAGGGCGATTGTACATCAAATGGTCGAGCCTGGGGTATTATAGGATAATGTGTGTGTTTGTGTGTGAACCACAGATTATTACTGGTATGGTCATGCTTAGCAGAGAAATACTCTTAGTGAATACATGTAGACCAGTTTTGTTTGACACCCTGAGTGATGCGGCTTTAAAAACGCTCAGACAGCCTGCTCATAATGTGTCCATAAAACTGCCTCACATTCTCAGGCCATCAATGCCACATGCCACTGGTGATGGATGCTCTTTCAAGGCCCCTATTAGTCCTAGTACATCTATAAATCTGAATTTTCAGCGCAGACTCAAATCAATAAATGTTTTCACCTCATCTTAGTTACGTGGTTCCAGATTTCAGCTCATTGAGCTGCATCATTTAATATGCAACATCTCGTAGTACAAATAAATAGCTGTTTTTTGCTCAGGATATTTTGAGGCAATGTATTAATTGGATTACACCCCGATTATGCATGCTTGCCCTGCAGGTCCAGTAAACATATCTTGAAGAAAAAGTGGTGTTTTCTTTTTCTCTCTACCCAGCAGGACTCTATTTATCTGCCCTGTGCAGATCATAATAGCTTAACCCGTGCATGTCTTTTGGGCAAATATCTAAGGATGCGCTCACCAGCTGCAAATTGCATTCACACTGCAGAGCCCTCCCTTACTTCTTATTCTGGATGCTCGTGCTGGATCAGAAATGGCCTGAAGCAAAGTGAGGAATGAAGGCACCTCTGCATGAGACAAGAGTATAATTATACAGTCGGGCTTCCATTACCTGGGTTTGAATTTCATGCTCTTTAAACTCTTTATGAGGAAGAGAAAGCTGCTTTGAGTCTTGTGGCAAACTATTTATTATTCTGGGATGGATATTGCCACCTTTGCGGCTAGTTAAAATGTTATGCTGAGTTTACAGATTGTACGTATCCATCCTGCTGGAGAGGTGTTTGCAACATAATCAATCGCTGGCCTTAATTGTTGCCTTTACTTGCTAGTTCTACATTAGAACACCAGAGTCTCTTTTTTAAACAATATAAATGTGTATATATATATCAAGAGCTGGAACATTATAAACATAAATATCCCTTAAATAATGAATCACCAATTTTTGTGCCTCCTAATTGGTGTGAGTTGCATGGCTGGATTAACCTCGAGCCTTGAGCAAAAGTGAGCTGCTGGGCCCCTGTTAAAGAATAGCTCAGGTTTATTACAACTTTATTTTCTTAGTTTTGTCTACAATTCATATTGGTAATAATACCATTGTACTCAAGAAAGCAATTGCTGAGAGCTGGGAACACAATGACTTTGCTAGAACAAAGTCCAATGGTGCAATTAACAGAAGCAGTCACACAATCAGACAGGTGACGAATGGTGTGAACTGGCCCATCTCAGCTCGACTCAAGCCAGCTGATTGTCAGCTTATCAAGTCGCCAGTGGCTGGTTTTAGAACGTAAGGCACGTCAACTGTTTCAACAGCCAATCAGCTCGTAGCAAAGTCAGCCGGTCATCTTGACCCTCTCATTTTTTTATGTTTTCACCGTTTTATCAATACTAGAAATGCAACTGTAGCAAGTAACTCACTATCACTATCCTCATTCATATTTTAAGATGCTACAAAATATATCCAGCTCCAAAAAAAACAGAGTCGTTGCTATGGAAACAATACATCTTGTCTTGTCGCATTGGTGTAAACTGGCAAAATTTATCATTTCTATATTTGTGTTTGTGTACAGAATAAACAAACAAGATACAATGTGTTAATTTGTGGCTTTTGTTGGTAGACACATTTTTAACCATTGGACAGAGCCATGCTAGCTGTTTCCCCCTGCTTCAAGTCATTATGCTAAGCTAAGCTAATCATCTCCTGGCTCTAGCTTCATATTTAACAGAGTCAGATATGAGAGTGCTATTGATCTTCTAATCTAACTCTCCACAAGAAAGCAAATACATGTATTTCACCAAATGTCAAACTATTCCTTAAACCCCACATTCCTCCTTCTCTCATCTGTATTCTGATGTAGTGTATATTACCGAACAAAGTTAAAATTAGTCAAATAACCTCAAACCAATTGACACACATTGAACCCCCCTTTGGGACCCTGTGCTCTGGGCCCTCAGGGCAGTTGCCCGGTTTTGCTTGCTTTGCCTGGTTGGTAATTCAGTCTTGGTGAGCTGCACACTTAGGGCTTCAGAAATGAGGTGAAGCAAAATCTTAATTCAGATGGAATATCAGACAAGTGGTTTAAGATACAGCACAATGAGATATCCTGTATTTCAAAAGGTGGTACTTGGCAGCACAGTGGGATTCAAAAGGCCGTGTCCTTGCTGAACAATGGGAGTGGAATATTGAGTTTGGCACCATTACAAATTCAACCTTTTTTTTTTCTTTTTTTACTGCTATAGATAATGCTCATTGATCTGTGAAATTATGAGCTACCATTAGAAAGGCCTGGCACATAATTCAGGCTGTCTGAACTCTCAATCACTCAGCTGAAAACCTAAAGCCCAAACTGTAATTTACATCACAATGTACCACATTGATTTAGATGGAGAGGTGTGTTAAGAGATTCTTAACAACTGTGGATGCCCTCAGGTCTATAATAGGTATTATGATTAAAAATGCGGAAGAAATTTGATCTCACTAGACTGAAAATTGCCTCACGCCAATCAATGCATGCATCTTTTAAAATTAAATCTTAAATGCTTGTTGTCTGACACAACTGATCAAAGCAGGACTTCTGCCATTTATAATGCAAGGCAGATACCAGTGCTGGGAATATTAGCTGCATAGAGTGCCAGTAGAATTAAATGGAAGATATTCATCACCCAATGACTTTGAAAAGAGATTGTATCATTGTACCTGAATACTTGTCTCTGCTACAGAATACATAAGAAGAAGATGATAAAAAAAAGCATCTTAGAGACCTTACGGAAAAGGGAAATCAGTGATGAATGATGAATCTGTGAAAGTTTGTTGATGAAGTGCTCTAAGTTCAAAAATGTGCATTTGAGGTGCATGTAAGGAAAGGCACAGCATAATTAAATGGGCTGAAAAGTCGAGTGAGATTGGCAGTCGTCCTCTCCCAGCCAGAGCTGCACTGCGTCAGGTGCCAAACAGATTCCTGAAGTCTCCTTGAACCTCGGCCGACTCACTTATATCCTGATAAGTGCTGAGATTGATCCTGAGTTCATTTCCTCGCAGTCGCCACCCTCCCAGCGATCCCTATAATTGCTGTAGGGGTACAATATTATATTTGGACAACATCCAGTCAGGGCACTTGAGATATCCACCACGCCTTGCATTTTTAATGTGACCCCTGTAGGATTTTGTCGAGTCCTTGCATTAAGCCTGTTCGCTTTTATCGACGCGCAAATTGAAAACATTGATTAGGGATAGAGGTCAAAGGGGATGACAAATAGCTTTTCCCTAAACACCTCATCACTTCATACTAATAATGTTTTTTATCCTCATCATTAGCAAGCAGAGGATGAAAATCAATACATTTTCCATTTACATGTCCAGCCTTTTGTTGATGTCAAGCATGCACACAGCTGAATAAACTGGCCATTTTACAAGATCAGTTTACAATAATCTAGCGGTGTGTTTCAGAGCCTATATGCTCTTCTACTGGCGACACAGGAATTCCTCCTCATAATAAAATCATCTCAAAGAAACATTGCCAGTCTGTTCTAGTG
Source organism: Macquaria ambigua (assembly GCA_008360985.2). NCBI lineage: Eukaryota > Metazoa > Chordata > Actinopteri > Centrarchiformes > Percichthyidae > Macquaria > Macquaria ambigua. The sequence continues at coordinate 265,035 of VMKM01000645.1, read as the reverse complement.
TAATAAAATGTTGGAAGGGCCCTGGTGTTATAATATTTGGGTCACAATAAGGACTTATTGCTCAGTTTGTGCAGCCTGTGCAGACGGCCCTTTGATGAATGAAAGTCAACTGAATTGTGGCATACCGCCAGAAGGAATAGGAGTGCAAATACCATTTGAGTTAGTAGAACCAGAGCATGCCTGCTCCAATAAATATAGAAGTGTAATCTCTGGGGTAGATTTTACTCAAGACTCAAGAGGAAGAGATAATTGATGAAAGAAAGAAGACCCACCAAAATGATAGTATGATAGATAGATTTAAAGGACCAGTATGTAAGATTTAGAGGGATGTGTTGGCAGAAATGGAATAAAATATTCAACCCTCATAACCCTTTATATCTACAGAGGGAACAAGTCCTCTTCCACGGAGCCCCCCATGTTGCCCCACTATGTTTCTACAGAAGCCCAGAATGGACAAACCAAACACTGGCTCTAGAGAGGGCCTTTGGCGTTTTCGCGGGTTTCATGGCCACCGTAGGCTCCTCTCCTGCACACTTGGAATCTGCAACCTCAACGCTAGATGCCACTAAATCCTACACACTTTAAATAAGAGTCTACAGCCATGTTTAGCAGGTCTAATATTTACCATGTTCACCATCTGTTGTTAGCACGTAAACATTTGGTAATTAGCGCTAAATGCAAAGTACAGTTAAAACTGGTGAGAATGTCTTAAGTTTTGCAGGTATTTGGTCATAAACCTATTGGACATATTAAAATGTTGACCTGATGATGCTGATTGAAAACTGATGAAAGTGACACCAGAGTTATTACAATTTATCCTTTCCTTTTATTCCTGAACTACCAACTAACCATGGTACAACAAATTACTAAAAACATTACTCTTGCTCTAAATACTTTGTGTGAGTGATCAAGTTATATACAAAGTCCATGCTAGATGCCAAGTGTACAGGTTTAATTCATTCTTTTTCATCATTGAATGCATTACATACTTTGGATCAGAGAGCAGGTGGTGTATAATGTAAATAAGAAAGAAATGGCAACAACAAATACATTTCTCTATGAGTTTACACCTGAGAATGTTAATTTCCACATTTTAGAGATTTTTGTTTTTTCTTCATATTTCATTGATTGACTGGCTTCAGAGAAATTTGCTCATTTAAACTTTTGAGAAAAAAAAAGTGACACAGAGATAAACCTAAATTGGTTTTGTCTTCTCAGATCTGCGAGGAATCCCAAATATCTCCTCTGCTTGCTTCGCAGTAATACGATGCAATTGATTTCTCCTCCATCTTGTTAGATTAAGTAGATAATTGAATTGGTTTAAAACAGACATACCTCAATATCTCTGTCATTGAGTTGTGAAATTAATTACATTAGCAGTGAGCAGATGGAGTTGCACATATTGTTGTCTTTGTGTCCTTCTGTGTATTTATCTAAATGCTTTTTCAATGAGTTTTCATAGATGCCCCTGGGATTTAATGTGGCCAAATCTTAAGGTGACAACTAATGTCCCCAACCACAGAGGTTATAAACATTGTAAACATCTATTTACCTTTATGGTATTCACTATATTAAATGCAAAATCTAAACATCAGTAAACATCATTACTTTCATGGTCAACAGTTCATATTTCCCATTAATTCCTGTCACAAAGACACATTGATTTTCATGTCAAAGGTTGTTTTAATTGATTTAATAATGGCCCCATTTATACTAGTCATTTCAAGAGTCTCATATCAGGATAAAATTCAGATTCAGATTTAATATACTTTTATTTACGCTTAACCACATATGCGTCTCCATTAGCCGCACCACAAATATGAATGCATCCTTCTTGCTTTTCCCAGGTTACATGCAAATCAGGGTCGGCTCTCCTCCAGGCCAAATGGGGGGTGGTAACGCTCCTGAAGCTGTTTGTCAACTGCCAAAAAACGCCAGAATAAGAATAATTTGTGTGCTTTAGTAGTTTTAACAATATAGCTAGGTAACTCAGCTAACAACAATCCACAACTATGTCCAGACGGCTTTCTGACATATTTACACTTGGGAGGAATAAAAATTACGTATTCATCTAGAGACTGATGTGTTTACACCTATTCTGGCTAGAATGAGCAACTGGATTTCAGTCTGTCTCAAATACTTCTTGGTTTGGCCTTTTTGATATCCAAAAAGCTATCAGATCTACCTAAAACACATGAAGTGTAAATTAGGTCAGTGTTGCATTTTACAACCATGACATCAACCTCTCATGAAACTTAACAAAGTGTTTTAAGTTTTCCATCCTTAAAGCTGGGGTAGGCAAAATCTGTGCAACCTATGCAAAACCTTCTGCCTCTCTCTCTGCTGCCTCGTCTCACTCCGCTAAGCCCCTCCCACCAAACCCACAACTTCGACCGGCAGCAGAAGGAGTCGGTTCCCCAGCGAAACCGTATCCCTCGTAGGGCTCGCTCTCCACGGCATGAGCCTCACCGAGACCGCGGTCCCTCCCGCCGCAACTTGTCTTCTCAAAGACGCCCCTCCAGTGCTTCACGGCCGCAGAGCAGAGCGCCCCAGGCTACAGAGGCAGCTGCAATGCCGTCCAGCAGCGGGAAGAGAGGCTAGTACACCACACACACACGCACCACTCTTGTAGCTTAGCCAATACGAACACACCGTCTCTCTGAAATAACCTGTGATTGGCTAAAGTCTCCCGTCACGGGCTAGATTTTCTGAAGCCTGAAAACAGAGGCAAGAGGAAGGGCTGAAGTAAAAGTTTGCTCTCAGACCACTTGAAATTTCGGACTTTTCACCCCTATGGTTAAAGTCCTCTATGGTTACGGTCTGGTGAAGTTTGGGAAAGATCATGGTCGTGGTTAAAAGAAACCAAAGTCTTGTGGTGGGTGAGGTTTTGTGGGGTTAAAACAATGTCACACAACTTGAGCTTTTGCTATTTAGAGAGTCAGTCAGTGTTTGCACAACCGTGAAAAGTTGCATCGCATCAGGAAAATATAAACATATGCCACTATAAAAGTTAAAAGTTCGAACAAACAACTAGTCTCACTAGGTTTGGGGAGACATAATCTGCTATGATAAATCCTTAAAGCAGAATGCAGCTTCATTTATATTCATGTAATCTATGATATTTGATACCCAAATAATAATTCTGAGCTACACATTGTTTTGCCTAATATTTGTGGTATTAGTTCTCAAAAGCAAAATGTACCAGAAAATACACCAGAAAATCCCCCCAGATTGTCTCGCTGCCACCTGTTCCCTTGAATTCATGCTCTGTGGAGCAGCTCCAGGCTTTATATTTAACATCACAAACTCATGTATTAATTCTCTGCTTTTCATAGAGATTGTCAAAAAATGTTTGCAAACACTAATTAGGCTGTCCAAATTAAAGGAATATATGAATTCATAAAATGTCAGCACCTTAGCTTGCGGCTTCTAAACTGTGCTCCATCCACAGACAGTGTCCTTCACTCAGTTTGACTCTACCAATGTCATCATTAATAATACACAGACTGAATCATCCCAGGCTCCTCTTCATTAATATTTGATGTAGACTTTTTAGCAGCGCCGGGCTTCCCCTAACCTTTCACTTCTTTGCAGCGAACATCAATTACTGCAGATGAAAGGAGTGGACATGGATGTCTCATTAATTTATCTTCAGGTGCTGTCTGTCACAGAGACGGGACACGGACGTCGATTTTACCAGGCAGCAAACAGGGTTTGCATGCCAGTCATTGGTCATGGCTGCAGGTTAAATCTCCAGTTATGACAGTTGTCCTCTAATCGAGGGAACATCACCCCAGATACATGAAACCACTCGGGGACGGAAAATAAAACCACCTTCCAGCTGCTAAAATAGATATTTAACTCCTAATTTCTGTTTAGATTACTGACTGATTAGATTAAGGTGTGTACTTTGAAGAGATTGCAGTTTGCAGTTATGTGGTTGTATGAGGTGCAGGCACAATGACTACCATTAATTTAAACATGGTCATATCCTCAGATTCTATTGCAGTGTAATTACATTGGCACTTAAATTATGCTGCAGTGGAATCTGAGTGTTCAGCAATTTTTTTTTACAGTTTTTTTTAGTCCATACAGACCTCATTAGGTGCATTTATTGTATCCATGACTGACTTAATTACTGTATATCTGCCATGATCATATATGGTATATCTCTGGTATATCTGTAGTTTCTCTTTATGTCTTCAAATAATACTTTCACTTTTATGTTCCAAGTCAAAATTGACATGTATATTATAAGTTAAAGCAAAGTGGTCATGTGCAGTGTTTCCTGTGAGAAATGTGGAATATAATGGAAGCCAATATTTGTAATCTTAACTCATGTACACTTGCCACATTTTCTCTTTGAACTGCGCTGCTTCACAGATGGATAGTGATCTATTCATACTGCACATGAATGGCAGCATGTGAATTTCTGTGTGTGTGTGTGTGTGTGTGTGTGTGATTTGCAGATGTAATATTTGCATTTGGAGCAAGTTGTACTGGTCTTGCAGTCTTTGTTAGGTGTGTAGGTGTCTGTGTGTGCATGCATGCCTTTGGAATTGCACGTGCACGAATGTGTGGCGAGGCGAGTGTTTCTGTATCTGTAGCATGTGTCAGAGGGTTGTGGATGTGTAAAAAGGTTGATAAATTGTAATTTGCATAAGAAAATGGAGTGTTGTATGTCCATGCATGCATATTTGATGTAAGTGTACAAATGTGTGTGGTTGTAGCGTGTGTGTGAGTGCAAAGCCTTACAAATACATATATGTACACTATCCTTGCTCTCTGCTGGATCCTGAATTACCATTCAGAAGCACTGGGTCTCATCTGATTCTAAATAGTACCACTGTACCCAAATGGTATACAGACAGAAAATAAATACATAAAAAAATAACATCAAATTACTGTAACCTAGCCCAAAGAAGGGGACGGGGACACACATTATTGGCCACCGTTCCATTGTGCATGTCCCTGGACAGGGTGGAGGGAATATCACCATGTGCTCAGCTGTTATCCAGCAAGGCGTCCTCCATCACCATGCCATCCTTGGTCCCTACAACACCGCCCTCCTCATCACATTCCTGGACACACTATATGGCATCCTCATTCCAGCTGAGCAGAGGGGTGGACCAGAGCAACTCAGGTACTGCTCTGGTCCGCAACTGGTTCATCGACCACACAGAATTTATTGTTCTATACCTCCCACCAAATTCCCCATTCCTAAACCCAATTGAAGAGTTTTTTTCGGCATGGCAATGGAAGGTGTATGACCGCCATCCCCTCGCACGCATGCCTCTTCTCCGGGCAACGGAGGATGTGCTGAAGTTGATGCGGGGGCTTTCGGCAGCTGGATCCATCACTCCAGAAGATTCTTTCTCGCTTGTGATGTAGATGAGGTGCTGTGGCCAGACCACAAAAAAAATGAACCACTTTTTTTTTTTTTTTTTTTTACAGAAAACCCTTACTGAATGTTTTTCTTGGTTTTCTCCTGTTGGGTATGTAAAGTGTTGCAAACAAAACACAAGCATTTCAAAATACTGCATTTTGGAAAAAAAACAAAACATTTTTGTAACTGTATTGCATTTGTGTGTGTTTATTTATATGTATTTAAGTAGATATACATTACTGTAACAATTTTTTACAACCGGCCACAGTGTAACACTGAAAATGCAAAAGGCATAAACCTACTGATAAGATATTCATAGTGGTGTTTTGTGCTGAGCACATCAGTGTGTTGTTGGTTTGTAGAAAGATCTATTCATTCTCTATTCATATGATGGCGTGTGTGTCATTTTGATGCAAAAAAAAAAAACATTTTGAAAAGAGATAAAACAGTTTTGAATGCAGTGTTTACTTTTGCTAGAGATTTTAGAGTTTTGCATTTTGTGTATAGGCCAAAGTTTCAGCAAACGTGTGTAAATAATTGTGAAAAACTGTAAACTTCCCATCCAGGAAACATTCAGACCCATGCATATGGATCTTATGGGGGCATAGACAGCTTAAATAGACCCTTTTATTGAGGATGGTGCATTTGAAATATGTTGGAGACAGGTTTTTTTTTAGATCCCAATATTATGTTTCTCCCAAAACATAAAGCCAATCCAAAAAAAGTTGCATATGAACATAATTCTTAGGAAAGTTGATCTTCATTAAAGACATGGTTTCATCTTAAATTTGTTCATCATCATACACAATTGTACCTGACAGGCTATTATGGTACTCTTATTCAGTCAGCTGACCTCCATTGCTAATATTGGCCAACACAAGCTACCATAACGTAGCTAGAAGTGAGCCAACCCTTGTTAGCTAGCAGGCTTGCTAACGTAATGCCTTTTTCAGCTTTATTGGTAAATCTCAATCTGATGGTCGGATCATTGGAGCTGTGACTGTTCTACGTGACATAACAGAAATAAATCCACATGTACACACTTGTGTAGGTTTCTTTTATCCCAGTGAGCACACTGTGATTCACTCAGTATAGGTGGTGCTCACAGGCCTTGAATGATAAAGAACAAAGAAAGAATATGGATATAAAGAATGACCTTGAAATCAAGGTAACCTCCGCAGCATGATCAAAGCATCCCTTGTTCAGTTTTTTTGAGTCAGAGACGTGTCTGAAGGTTTTGCATAATCAATGAGCACCAAACCCCCACAGGGCGGGTGGGATTCTCACTAAATCTCCGAGCTGAAAATGTGTTTCTGCCACCTTGTCTACCACCACCCCTTCCATGGCTGAAATAATAAAACAATTGATAAGGTCATTTGGGAGTGTTTAGTCACTGCTGAACACCTTTAGGAGGCTGGAGAAATAGAACTGTCTTGCAGAGGCAAGACAGCGTATCGGAGTGCACCAGCAGTCAAGGGGAGCTCAGGCGAGACGAGCTGTAAGTGGATCCTCCACCTGATGTCCGCATCAGTTTCATCTGACTGATTTCTGTCTTCACTGGTCCCAGTCGACGGGCTGAGGAGGGGAAGGGGGCACTTGCTCATCACCGCCAGATGGCCACAACCTATTCATACTCGGCAAGCTCTTTCTTGTGCTTCACTTCCTGGTGATTCATCGACTGTCTGCGCTCTTGCTTCTCTGGTTTGAAGCTGTGATCGTGAAAGTGTGACTTTTTGGATTCAGCTGCACATTGGCGTCATCAGCGGCAAACAAGTTGTTGTTCTTCTGGGGCGGTCGTCAACAGGACGATGTCATAAAAGTGTCCTGTTAAGCAACATGGGATGTTGTTGTTTGTAGCATTGATGAAAACTGCCTCAAGGCACTTTTGTAACAGTGTCTTCCTGTGGCTTTGGCTGTGGCTTGGGCTTCTAAACATACAATGCACCATTTGAGACTGAGACACATGGTCTTTTAAAAAGCCATTGAATCTAGTAAAGTGCAACACTTGAAAATAAAACTAGTAAACAATAACTGTCTCTGCAGGGTTCACTGATTGTTGTGGCTGTCGTTCCATCTCTCCTCTCCTGTCGGCTGGAGGTGACAAGTTTGTATTGATCAATTTTACATGGCGTGTCAGCCAGAAAAATGGGATGCCAGGAGTGTAGTTTGGGTTTCCACAAGGGGGGAGATTGAATATAAATTTCTAAATTGCCTTGTGTGCTTTTCAACTCCTTCCTGTCACTCAACCCGCTCCATGCTTTGCTTTGGTGGATCCAGCTCTCTCTTTTCTCTCGCAGCGAGAGATACTTGTATTTTATATTTCCATTTTGTTGTTCTTATAGTCAAAAGAAGAAGAAAAAAAGGAGAGATTCTGGCATTGCAAGTGCTCCACATGAAGGACTGAAGAGGAGGAGCGGAGGACTGGTGATGGCAGCGGCGGCTGTGGCTGGAGGAGGGGGTTGCAGAGTTCTCATCAGCAAGCTGCCATGACGAGCTGCCATAGCTGTCAGGGGCTATGAGAGATCTTTTGCCAAGGTAAGGCAAATTCCTCCTCATTCAGTCCTAATAGGACTGTCAGGCCTTCAGAACAGGGAGGGAATGTAGTGAGCCTGGAGCTCAGAGCTCTCTTCAAGACTGCTGCACTGAGGCTACCTCATGGCACATGCAACAAAGGCCCCTCAGTGAGACACACAGGCCAGCACAGAGAACTTGTGACAGGCTTCACTGTAATGCATCGACTGGGTCTGAGGCGGCTGTACTGCAGTTGAAAATAGCCCTGAGGCCAGCAGCGTGTCTCATACTATGTAAGTTGTAAGAGCTTGTTATAACATTCCCACTCTTCACCTACCACTTTAGTTTGTTTCCCTGTTGTTGTTTTGCTTGTTATCTCCTTTGCTTTTACATGTAACACAGCGATTGATCATTATTCAGTTTATTAATTCAGATAAAGATATTTATTTAGAAACCCAGGGACTCCATACTTCAAACCCTACCTCTTCTTTTTTTAAAGATAAATATTTTTTTGACATTTTATGCCTTTATTTGATAGTGATAGTGGAGAGAGACAGCAAAGGTGGGGAAAGAAAGTATGGGAATGCCATGCAGCAAACGGCCGGGAACCAAACCGGGGACTCACTCAGGGCTTTTGCGCCCATGTGGTATGCGCCCTAACCACTCAGCTATTGGGTCGCCCCCAAACCCTCCATTTGATACTATGCATAGCCAGCATTTTTCAGCAATAACCTTTCAATGCATTTGCATTCTGTAATTGCCTGTCTACATATGTAGGTCTCATTGTTACTGTCTTTTTTAGTCTTCTGTATTAAAACAAAGTGGTGTGTGTGTTCTCTCAGCCTACAACTTCTTTGGCTATGTTGCATGGATGTATGAGGAGAACTGAATACTGTACTGTTCCAATATGGTGCCTCATAAGTTGCTCAGTGGGCGCGTACGCCAAAAGGTTTTTCAGGCTTCTGCGTTTTTGGGCCCATAAAGCATGCACATTAGAGACTCCCTCTGGCTGAGCTGGATGACTTTCTGCTGGCTCACATATAAATAGCATGGAAATAATTTACTGATATGGCTCTTTGTGTTATTAGAATTTGACCCATTAGGTCCAATAAAAATTAAAAAATCTCAAAGAGAGTCAATTCGGTGTGTTTGTGAAGCTCGGTAAAAGGTATTAATTATTAATTTAATGGTGTTCCTTTTGTAATAATGGTGTATGGAAAGTGACCTTTTTGCTGGTGTTGCTCATGTGACCTGCAATACCAACTGTGGCCACTACGCTGAAATCGACCTCACAGCCCAGCGCTTTTCCTAGGAGCTTGGCACATGCATCCCAAAATTGTCTCTTCCTTTTCTGGTCTGGTTTGGTCGGCTTCTGTGCTGTGCAGCCCACTGCACATGAACTAGACTCATACACTTTACACTGAGATGATGTCATGCACATTGAAAATAGCTTTTCTAGGCTTTGACAAAGTTTTACAGTTGTACACTTGTTTGCAGTTTGAGGTGTCCTGTAAACAGTTTTACAGACATCTCTTTTATAAAGGCAGTATAAAGGGAAAATCTTTTTGGGCAACAGAGTCCACATTTTTATTGTAGTACCACAGTTGGCCACTGGGGCAAGGCTGACTTGCCACGCTGTATCCAGCTCTCTTAACACATACATGATGCTCTGTAAACACATACACTAATTGCTCTTGCAGTTTTGACAAAGTAGCCACTCAAGCAGTGTTTGCTATCCCACATTTAATTTTATACTAAGCTCTGGGGCCTGCATTATTACACACATGCCATTACCATTTTTTTGTTATTGTTTTTGTCTGCATTTTCTTTTCTTTTCCTTTTCTTTTTGTGTTTATTATTGCTTTAACATTTATTCGCCTCATGTAAAGCACTTTTAATTGCATTTGTGTTTGAAAGGTGCTATCCAAATAGAGTTGCCTGGCCTCGTCGAAATGTTATTCTGTGACATTTTCTTGTATCCAAAATGCTTTGAATTTGTGCACAGATGAAAACTAAAAGTGAAAGGAGTCTGATATTTCCATGTCACAGTAGCCTGCAGTTCCTTTTTTGTCAGAGCTTACTTGGGTTATTCCATTTACAAGCATCAACCCAAAATTATTATGTTTTGACTAACCAAATTGGGCACTGACAACTTCTACCCCTGCTACATACAATGGCTATTTGATTTCCAGTGTTTACTCCTCTGTGTGATCATCATAAAGCACCTCTCCGCATACAAAGAGTTGGATTAGCTGAGCAGCAAGAGAGGAGTCGTGTTCAATTTCACTTTCATATAGCTTTTGAGTCACTGGAATGCAACCTTGTACCCAACTGACAATAGATTGCAAACTCATTCTCCAGTTCAGGCTGAATGAGTTTCAATTTAGGGTGTGCATTATTGATCCAAAGGGGAACACAGCCAGTTTCCCCAAAGTCCGGCTCCTTACCAATGATCACATTTATCAGCCAGTTTCCTGCTGGTGATGGGCAGGGTTCCACCGAGTTACACCTTACTGTTAAATACAGCAAATGATTTGGCAGGATGAAACAAGGGGAACACAAACACACTGTGTATAGGGCTAACCTTGTGACAGCTTAGCCCACGCAACAGTGAAATTGAGAGAGGATTAAATTAGTTTACTCCCAGACTGTACTGTATGCCTAATCCCAAAGTTTGTATGCAGCTCAACCTTCCAGAAAATTATTTTACATAAAACGTTACTGAGGGACCAGTTTGGTACTAAGTTCAGTTGGCTGTGGGTGCAAACTGCCACAGGCAATCAGTCTCCGCACACTGCAAGTCATGTTCATTGTCAGACTGTCTGAGGACATTCATTTGAGCTCAACACAGATAGAAGAAATACATTCACTTCGGTCCAAATGGTTACACCAGTTTTCTGTAGACCCATTCAGATTCTACTTAAAACGTCAACCTGCTCACATTCATATTTGCGCAACAGGCACTGCATGCAAATTTGCAGAGGAATTTCTTGTTTTTGTGTTGTCGAGAAACATTGCCATGTCTAATGGAATCATATTTTCTTGTCCCATGTTTATAGATGAGCTGTTTAACAGTGCTAAGCCCGTATCCATGCTTCTGTCGGCGAGGAATTCACAATACAAAGCACGGAATAAAGTATATGTGACTTTAAATAAAGCAGCGAAGCCATTCTAGTGGTTCTGAGAAAACAAACAAAAAGCACAAGATCAGCTGCAACACATGAGATCCAAAGCTGCTTTGCAGGAGATTAGAAGCAGGCCTGAGTCACAGCACAGACAGAAAACCTCAAACATAAGACAAATGTGCTAATTACTTTTCACTCTGACTCCATTGTTTTGATAGAACTAACCCATGACACGAGGTGGGAGGAGTGTGAGACGAGAAATGTGTAACACCTGTGAAGACATAAAGATCGACAGAGAGCTACATTCCTCGGTGTCTCCAATTAACATCTACACCTGATGCGTAAATGCCTACTTTGTTGTTTTATTCCCTTTAAACTGCCTGCTTTGCATATTTTCATCTATTAATACTCTTTTGCCGCGGAGTGAAGCAGTGAGAAACAGAGTCTGTTTGAAAATGTTCTATAAACCAAAATAAAATGGAGGCAAAGTGAAAGCACACACTTGTCATCTGAATCCCTCCCACATGGGAATAAACTACCAGCATTCTGACAAACATTGTTATTAAGCTGCAATGAAGTCTGGATCTTTACCAATATGCCGCAATGATCAAGTTAGCTGGCAATGACAAGGCAACGTTTTTGGCCGCATTAAGCAATTAACAAACACTGTGTTTGTGTACGCACACGTATTTTATAAGCGTGCGTGTGTAGTCGAGTGTGTTTGTGCAGCACTGCTGCTCTGTGCCCTGCTAAAGAAGTAGAAATGAAACACTCGTCCTCAAAAGGAATTTCTCTTTTACTAGAGTGCCAAGTCCCACCCCTCTGATTCAGCACTTTCACTCAGAGGTTTAAATGGCATTCAATCAAAGACTAATGCTGCCAAAAATGTCTTGGTAATGTTTATATTAGCTTACATTAGGAAATCTGTCTTGTTACATTATAATATGGATGGGGCCATGGAAAATGACACAGCGAGTGCAGGATCTGGTGGGTGGTGAGAGAACATGTGAAGCTCCTCAAACATACAAAAATCATTAAAATGATCTGTCTTTTCTGCAAATATTTAAAATTGACAGAGGAAACATTGGCTAATCTTTAAATCTTGTCTGATGGGCTCAGCTTAAGAATAGATCCACATTAATGTGGCTTTATAATCGAGATAATCTCTCTTCAATATGTATTCATTAATGGTCATACTCCACCTATCACTCAGACCTATCTGCAATCCAAAAAAACAACTGACACCTGCTGATACCACCGACATTTCTGGCAAAGGAAAATGGATGAGACAGCCATGATGTCTGTGAGTTGTTAACCTACTGTGGTCTTGTGCACGGAGGTGAATCTGCCGATCTCTGCAGCTGCCTCATTTGTATTGGGCAGAGAGCATGTTGTGCATAAGACGGAGACAAACCCCCTAGAGTACCACCAGCTGTACACGACATATGCCTCGTGCCTCGTACACTACATGCATCTGAAAAAACGACACTTTCTTTTGGAACATAAAACTCGTATCGGGACGAGAGTGTACATTTACTTACTTGTCAGTCATTTTTAAACCCCTCATGTGGATTGTCATGATTTTATCTCCAGGCTGTTTCTGTATTCATGTGTTTTTAGCTGTGTGATGGCTCAGTGGTGAGCACTGTTGGCTCACCACAAGAAAGTCCCATGATTGCATGTGCTGCTTTTTTTCTGCGTGGGTTTCCTCCAGCTGCTCCAAATTCCACCCACAGCAAGAAGACATGCTCTGTAGATGTTATTGGCCTTGACCAAGGTGGTGGCCTCAGAACTGACAGTGTCCCTGGGTGCTGGACACTGTCTGCCCACTGCTCCTAAGATGGGCCAGAAACAGAGAATGAATTTCCCTGCATGCATCAACAATCTTACATTCCAGGATGTAGATTTATGTAGATGTACAAACAACAGAAAGAAGACAGTTTTGACATTTCAGTGGAATGCTACCGAGAGGACCATTAAAAACAAACCACATTACAGTGTGTTCTGTACATCACAGCCAAAACCTTTTCAAAGCCTGTTATCCATTCATGTATTTACAGTACAAAATCTCTACTCACTCATGTTCTCTGAAAGGCCATCCTTGTAATGCACTTGCTCACCATATGATCATAATGTTCTATGATAATGACGCATCTCAAATGACAGTAATGGTAGTCATAAATGCTATATGAGTAGTTGCATCGAAGTAGCAGCAGTGAGGAGAAGTGTTTGATATTTGAGTTTTATTTATTTGTTTCAATCAAAAAGAAATTACACAGACAGTATGTTCAGGGAGAGTAAAAAAGCCCCAGAAAGGGCTGGGTCATTACCTGTATCTAAATTATATAAGAGAATATTCACAATGTCAAAGATATACGTTGGTTACAACATTAAAAAGATAAAAAGAGTCAGCCACGCTAGCTGGTCTGTGAGGCTGTACTTAGGCACAGCGGTGCTTTGAGCTTAATGCTAACATCAGCCTGCTAACATGCTCAACATGACAACGCTAACATGCTGATATTAAGCAGGTGTGATGTTATCGTGTTCGCATACTAACATATAGTACAGTTGAGGCTGAAGGTAATGAACTGTGTTGGCGTTAGATGAAAAGTCAGGGGATCACCAAAGTGATTAAAATGTATCCTGAGGGAATCATAAATATCTGTACCAGATTTCATGGCAATTCATCAAGTAGTTTTTGAGATATTTCAATCTGGACCAAAGTGGTGGATCGACATTGCTGTCTCCACAGCCTTGCCGCTAGCATGGCTAAAAATGTAGGTTAAAGTCTTTTTTAAACATGTTCTGTAGAACCTTAAGACATATGCAATTTTAACCAGATTAGACAAAGAGTTCCATAAAAAAATCTTATTGAAAAATGACTGCTAGGATGAATTTTGGGAGGATAAATGTTAAATTACTGTCCCTTTAAATGAGAGTGGATCTGTGAAATAGTTGGAAAAAACAAAGACCTGAAATAATCTGGAAGATGTCCCTCTCTGAATTGTATCTTGTATATAAAAGTGGCGTTTGTTGCACCAGCTCAGTTCCAGCTCTGCTGAAAAACAGCCAAGTTACCCTCAAGAGGAAAACAGTTTTATTAATTGAAGATACTTAGAAAAAGTAGTTCAAGCTGCTCTGCTGGAAAATACTCACATCTGCATCTGCATCTGCAGTGTTATATAACAGAAAATCCAATGACATACAAAAGTACCACTGATTCGGATATTCACAAATATTGTTGCATTTCATATTCAGATGAAGTTCAAGGAATGGTCACTGTGTTTGTGAATCCCACACCCTGCCAGCTGCCTGCCACTGATGTCAGATACTTTTGGCTAAAGTCCATCGCTCAATATTTTCATTAGAATTAGTTGGAGAATAGCTGGAGTTGATCACAACTACAGGAAAGTTAACTTTTTAACCCTAACCTTAAACCTTTTTCACATCGGACTGTTAACATTAGGAGCAAGAATTTGAATTTTTGTCAAAGCTTCTGCTAAATTTATTCATGTAACTTATTAGAGTTAGTTAAACAAACTCTCTGCTGCTCCCTCTATGGTGGTAGTAGCAAGTGTAGTAGCAGTACAATCAGTGGTATTGTTGTAGTTGGAGTACAGGCACTGATGGTAGCCACGAGCAAAGAGTGCAGCTCTTAACTGAAATTCCTTATTTTCATGAGTATGCGCTGTTGTGCTGCAGCAGCTAAGATCTGTGGGTAAAAACTAATGAGTCCGCTTGGGCTACATATCTGGAGCTGTCCTCTCTTGCACCAGCTGGCAGATGTAATTAATATGTAAAGAAACCTGTTCATGGCATAACATGATCGCCGTCCTGTCAAAAAAAATAAAAAAAATATGTTCAGTCCCAAACTGCCTGCCTCCTGAGCTGTGGAGAAACAGTGAGGCGAAACAGGAAATGCAGTCAGAGCTTCACATTTGCTTTTGTTTTCTCTTTTTTTTTTTTTTTTTTGTGCAAAGTCCGTTGTGTTTTCATTCAAGCATTTGGCTTGTCTTTGTCATTCCATTCATTTATTCACATGGATTAGATAAATATTAATAAATGGCATTTTTATTCTTGTTTGCCCTTGGCAGCTATTTCCGTGATGCTCTTTCTTGACAAAAAAACAAAATAAAACATGCATTTCTCTCCTTCCAAACTTCTTGCGTTCAGAGTGGTAATGTATAGTCACCTTTTCTCTGGCACAGATAAAATCTCATCTGAATAGTTCATCTAATTTATTTGCATTATGTTATGAGAGAGCCATACCAGAGTGCCAATAAATGAGTTTAGTTACTGGAACCTCCAAAGGCCAGCCATTAAAGTAGCTAAGCCTGTCATTAGGCCCCACAAAAGGCTCACTCTAAATGCCAGCTGAAAAGGATGAAACCTGGATACCTGCAACAGAAGTCAACAGGTTTCAGAGGTGTCAAGCAAAACACACCCTACAGGGTAAATGAAATATTCACTGATATCATGCTCTGCTAACTAAAATAGACATGACATGTGCTAAATTTACAGTCAAAAGCAAAGGAAGTGATCAAAAGTGCAGAGATTCATTCAGGTCAAAAAAAATTAATCATAAGCAATAATTCACACTTCCATTCCTCTAATTCATACATTAACTTGTGTAGACTTTTGGAGCTGGTTAGGTTAACATGGTTTCTTTGCTGGCACTTCCAAAGGCCAGCCAATGAGAAGCTGAGCCTGGCACAACTTCCTGCAGAAATCTTACTTTGAATGCCAGAGGAACATGATGGGAGGTGGATGCCTGCGAAGAGTGCCAGAGGGGAAGTAGGAAGATATACCTGGCATGGGAGCTGAGAGCAACTCTTTGTCTCCACTCACTGCTCTCTGTTGCTGCTTAAATCTGAAGATGAACAGGTGCTGCGTTGCACCGGGTGGTTTCGGAGCAAATCTGGGCAAATATCAAGGGACACACACGCAAAGGCACATACGCGCACACTCACAGACATCTATGCATACACACAGTGCTCCTCAGAGTATTCATTATTTTTACAGTATATTTTTCCAGGCCAGTTTTATATGTGTGATACTGTTTCCTTTGCTTCCATTTCATTTGCACTCTTCCACAAACTAGTCCTCCTCCGTCTGATAGACCTGTTTCATTTTAAAACCCATAAAGCCACTGTCATGGCCATTGTAGCAGTCCCCCATCATGCATCTATCCAGCATCCACACTGCAGAGACCACTGCACTTGATTCTCTCTCAAATCATGTTTATGTAGAACTCGCTCAAGGAGAGTCAAAGTGGAAAACAAAACTTTTCTGCTGTTTCTGAGGTTTTCAGGAAAATCTGTGTGTTTCATGACACTTGAAAGACAATAATAACGGAGACACGTCAGTAGTACAATACTGTAAACTTTCAGTGAAAAAGTAAATGCTTCAACTTGACTCTAGCTAGCTATATCTTATTCAGTTAATCCAAATATATATATATATATATATATATAGTGGTATCTAACATGACATCTACACAGGCTGCCTATAGTGAAAACAACACGATATCTGAGCAGCAACAGCAGTAGTGTTTAACAGGATGCATTAAAGCACAGTACTGCTGTGTGTGTCACCTGTGCGTTGTGCATGGTGCTCTGAGCGCCGTCAATTGCTTTAGTTACACATGTAAAACAGAATAAAATATTTTTGTAAGTTGACTTACAATAACATTTACAGTTATATCATTTTTGTGGCAATTTCATTTTTTTTCATGACTTTTCTGGCTCTTGAACAGGAAGATGAGACCTCGATTGCTATCTCACCTGTAAGGCTCTGATCGTACTGTTTTTCTCAACTCGGGATTGTCCTGAGTTGTTTTCCCAGTGCTCCCAGTGCTCCTGTCTGTCTCTTTCTGTGTTCCTGTTTGTTTGTGTGTGTGTTGGCGTGGGCGTGGGCATGGTTCCTCCTTCCTCACTCTCCCAGCGCTGCTCTTCCTACACACCTGTCTACAATTGGCTCATCACCTCCCCCAGTCTGCGCACCTGCCTCCTATCAGTTCATCTGCCTGCAGTATATCTACCCCAGCACTTAAACTGTTCCTTGCCAGATTGTTGTTTTAACCTCAGTGGTAGCTATGCTCTACGGCCAACTTAGTTTCTATGAGTAGATTCTGTATCCATTGTTTTTGTGTACTAATCTGTCTCTCCTGTGTCCCAGGATCATTATAACCAAATGATGAGGATCCTGGGCATACAATGACTTCAAATACATCTCAATCGATATGTTTGAGATTGCCCAATCTCAAAACTTGGCCAAAAAAAAAAACAAACTACATGGCTATACCAGTGAGTGAGAAAATATATATATATATATATATATATATATATATATATATATACACAGTATACTTTCTTTTGCCTGATGTCAGTGAACCAACCCTTTAAACATTTATGTAAGCTCTTACTTATGCAAGGGAGCTCTCGTACAGTGCACTGCCATGGTTCATCTTCACAAGGCCACATAGCTTGGGGGAACTTACAGTACA
This sequence comes from Macquaria ambigua, assembly GCA_008360985.2. Lineage (NCBI taxonomy): Eukaryota > Metazoa > Chordata > Actinopteri > Centrarchiformes > Percichthyidae > Macquaria > Macquaria ambigua. The sequence goes on along the minus strand of VMKM01000645.1, from coordinate 247,508 downwards.
CTGACAGCAGCAGGGAGTATAGAGTGTGTCCCAAGAGTGTCCCACTGGGTGGAAAAACAAACTCTGGAAGTCAGATTGAGGACCCCAAAAACAAACATGCTATGAGTGTACTCTCCCTGTGAACAGAAAACATTACAAATGAGCTGCTTATGGTACTGCAGATAAAGCAAAACAAAAGGCAGACTGAGCCACTGACTGAAATGTCCTACTGTACATTTAACATACAACAGTTATATAATATCATTAATAAAGGAAAATAATGCATTATTTAACATAGATTGTCTGTTTCCACAACTTATGGGTGGTATTGATATGAAACAGCATTACAGAATTAGCTAAATAGTGTTTTGAAAAAACAGTTTGTGTTTGTTTGTCTCATTAATATGCATAAAACATTTCAGTTATGTTTTGTCTTTGAGTTTATTGAACATATAAAATGTTTCTACACATAGACTGGAAACACACATCACCATGACAGCATAATTTGTCACATACTCTTCCATATCACATCCAGAGCAAAAACAATTAAAGATGAAGCATGACTAGGATGAATTATTAGTAGTCAAGACATAAAACTGGGTGATGTTGAGATTGCTAGGTAGGTCTTTAAAGTTCACAGATGATAGACATTTTGTTTTCCATCTTAGCACAAACATTAGTAATATTGTCAGTAGGACTGCTACTTGTATATGTAGGAGTGTCACTGGAAGTGGAGCATTAGTGTTTGTAATAGCAGTATCAAAAGTGCAAAATGTAAATTTACTCCAGTGTTATACCTACCAGCACTTGAAAATGTAGCATTACCTCACATTTTGTGAGGATGTCACAAAATGCTAAATATACAATAAACTTTTAACATGTGATGTGTTGTTATAGTTTGAACAGATAATCATACTCAACATACAACATTAAAATACGGTTTAAGTGTTCATGCACTGATCATTTACATTCTCAAAGGGCCCATTCTTCACAGTTATTAGTGTTTTAATTTGGACACCAAGGTACGTTTTTTGACAAATAAAAGTAAAACGTGGTTAATTTCTGCAGCAGAAAAGCAGTACTACCAGTAGTGGTGATAGATGGTTGTGGTAGTTTTAGTATTACAAGGGCAGGACATTACAGTGGTACAGTACGGTGGTGCAGTGGTTAGCACTGTCTCCTCACAGCAAGAGGGTTCCTCCCACAGTCCAAAGACATGCAGGTTAATTGGGTGTGTGTGCTTGTGAATGGTTGTCTGTCTCTATGTGTCAGCCCTGTGATTGACTGGCGACCTGTGCAGTACCCCTCGCCCAGTGTCAGCTGGGATCAGCTGCAGCCCCCAGCGACCCTCTAAGGATAAGTGGTTATAGATAATGGATGGATGTTGTTGTTGTTGTTGTAGTAGTAGTAGTAGTAGTAGCAGTAGTAGCAGTAGTAACAGTAGTTAGTAGTACTTAACTGATGACCCTTACACTACATACTAATGCACACAAAATGTTGGCTGGCCATCTTTCTATTTAAGAAGCTGAGTCATTGGGTCTTGTTAATGGATGAATAAAATGGACTGCATTTATGTAGCACTTTTATCCAAAGGACTTTACAATATTAATAATATACACAAGATGCTGAAGCTCTAACATTAGTAGCAGCAATGGTGGTAGTTGTAGCAACAAAAGCACTAGTAGTAGCAGTAGTAGTAGCACACACATGTGAAGTACTTAACACTATTCCTGAATTAAAATGTGTTTAAACAAACACAATGACCTTGGAAATCATCTCAAATGATCAATCCCAAACATAATATGGCTCATTAATGCATTACCATACAGCATGCGCCTTCATTTGAGGAATGACGCGTCACAGATTCACTTGCCGTAATTATTTTTATATCTACTGAGTTAGAGACATAAATATCCAGGATGTAATGCCGGGAAACCAAGCTGATGTGTAAATCAATACTTTGAGTGCAATTTTGAACCTAAATCTCGGGGTGTGTTGTCTGGACCATAAATTTCATTGTGTAGGGAGCCATTTATGCACATTTACATGGAGACAGGATGTTGATTGCAGGATTGCAGAGTTACTGAGCGCCACGATGGGGAAATTTTGAGAGAGGCAAAGCACTAAAGAGTTCACAACCACATCCGCATTAGGTCATAAATCTTTCTCAACTGAATAAGCACTCTTTTTATTCCTCTTCCAAATTCATCACGCCTCCCCCTCTGTGTCTCTTTCTGTGGCTTTTCTCTCCTCTGTCTCACTGTCTCCCTCTCGCTCTCTCTTACTTTTTAGTGTCTTTATCGGATAATGAGTGTGATGACAGTAAAAAGTTTCATCATCATCCTCCATCCTATTAGGCTGTTATTGGATCATGTTTGTTTTCGGTGAGCCTTAAGGAGAGAAGAAAGCAGAGCTAAGCCGCATAGCAAAACACAGTATGAGACACACTGTCAGGTTTTGTCTTGGCTTTGTCACTCACAGCAACTAAGTATTTAGCTGCATTAATATGTATGCCAGAATAAGCAGCCATTCAAATAATTCGTAGGTGGAAATGACAGAGGAGTGTGTCTAAATAGCAAATAGCTGAGGTTTAAGTGCTCTAACTGACACACTGACATCCACAGTCAGAAAAATTTGGGGTTTTGTTTTCTATTTGCTTTCCTAATGTCATTGCCCAACAGATGCTTCAGTCTAATTATTCAAGTAGAAATTGTTGCCTCAGAAATGTCATCTGCTTGCTCTTCAGCCAAATATTTGTTCATTTTCCTGCCCTAATTAAATGAAATAATGAACCCAGTTGAAATATAGCGCCATCAGGATGAATGATTTCCCCATTTAGTAGAACACTAAGTGGCCAAAGATTAAATGACTTTTGGACCACTTTCTTGCATAGTCAAACACAGAGAACACAAATATGAATTATGAGGAACAGTACAATTATATTAAGTAACAGAAAGGTTAACTAATTCAATTTAAAGTGGAATAAATCATGTCCCACGCTAGGATCAAGTCTGTCATCAAGAATGGAAATCGGCCTTGGTTAATTCGGTAATGCGTCTAAATGACTTGCCGTATCAGACTGATGACATATACAGCCCAGTCCACAGAGCCGGTGACAAATTGTCCGCTTCCATCAGACTGCCTCTGATCAAACAGATCGATTCGGAAAATATCACTGCAGCCTCAGGATCTTCAAAATTGAGAGGAAGTGTCAACAAAGCTGAGCGAAGAAAGAAATTTCCCAAACACTGGCACCTGATGTCAGAATCAAGAAAAAAAAAAAAAAAAAGAAATCAATACTCTGACCCCGAGAGGGGCCACTGTCGTGTATGTGAAATACCAAATAACAATCACCTTTACAAGGCTCCCGGAGGCTCATGATAGCATTATTTGAGCGGAAACAACATATTACAAACCTGGTGTTATGGACGTTGTCTGCTTGTTTTGTGGTCAGTTTGCAGAACTAATGGTGTTTGCAGTTCAATACTAGAGAAAATGAAATGGCCTCATCTGATGTTTGTCCTTCCTTTCTGACAGTTGTGTTCAGTATTGCAGCCTGGTTCAGTTCAGTCAAGAGCCCCATGAAACATCCTCAAGTCAACATCAGAACATGGTTTTACTGTAAAAAACAACAACATTTGCTTCAGTGCACTGGCGTTCGATGTCCACCCACTTTCCGCTTTCTGTCATTTGGTTGAATTCCACTTGGATGTTTTGATTTTTGATCTTGACCAATCCTCTGTCAGTCATGCTCTGTCTTGCCACTCAACAGGGAATGTAGAAAAATGGATTGGCAGCTGGCACTGAGCTGTCGGAGAGGTTTCTTAAACGTAACCATAACTGCATTAGCAACAGGAAGCCTTTTATTGCTTCCTGCCCCTTCGTTTTACATTTTGTAATACCAACCCAAGCAGCTGTTATGCTGGCCGCACTGAAAATAAACAGCCTTTTAGCTGTGGGATCTACTCAAATAGAACACTTTGACAGGTATTATTGTGTTTATGTCAAGAAACTTATTGCAAACACTTGGCACCTTGTCATATGCGGGACACAGCCGAGGAAATAATAAATGAATATATGCTAAGAAAATAGGATGGGCGGAAAGATATGCTATGATGTGCATCTGAGGGAAACAGCAGCAGGTTACCAGCGCAATATGATGTTATCAACAACAAATGCAATCAAGCTAATTAAGGTCCATGTTTGCAGCAGCAAGTGTTTTCAGGCAGACTATTACTGCAATTTTCCTCCGGCTTGTTTTGTAGAAGAACCTTAACCTCTGCTTTTAATTTGCATTTGCTTAAAATCAGTGTCACGTCCTATTTTGCCAGAGTTTAATTGTTGCAGTTAGTTGTTGCAGAGCACCGCTAATAGTGCAAGTCTCTCTCTGTGTGTGTGTGTGTGTGTGTGTGTGTGTGTGTGTGTGTCGTGGACTGGGGTACATTTTCTTCTGTTCATTGACCTTGAATGTGAGGAGTGATACTGACAATTGCCTTCTGTTCTTTTCTGAACCAAATTTTTAACCACAAATGGAAAAAAAAAAAAAACCACTTTGCAAGATAATTCAGAAGGCTCACAGACAATGACAAACACACACACAGCAGATGCTTGTGTCAAGCTTTGCACTGCTGTTGCTCGCAGATGTGTCCACTGAAGCGTCGTATGAGTTGAGCTGGAAACCATGACTGAGACTAAAAAAAGGTATTGACCCTTGACAACGGCTGGTCAGCTCAAAGCAAAACATGTTTAAACGCTGAGTGAACCTGAAAGAGAAAGTCTGGAACTCACACACTCCAACAATGAGGCTCATTCGTTTCTGTTCAGTAGAAAAATGTCTGGGCCCTACCTGCCAACTCTCCTCTGACTCTAGTGATCTGAAATTACAGTAAAAAGGGAAAACCAGGAGGCGTGTCTGAGGATGCTCAAGAATTACAGTCCCACCACATGTCCTTTTCAAATCTGTGCTGAAGGCTCTGACAGCACACAGAGGACAGGCTATATTTGAATTAGTGCTAGTCTGCAGGCAACTGTCCTAATTCTGGTGGGGGGGGTTTGTGTAAAAGAAAGTAATCAATGATTCTCAGTCAGAGTTTTTAGTCCTTTGGGGTCAAGGGCTGGAAAAGTTCAAGAACTCTGGATTAAAGAGAACCACTCATGGTTATGCAACTGATTTTCCTATAAATGCTGAAGAACGAACAGAGAGTTCATCTTTGGAGCGAGAGCCTGCCTAGGTAAGATTTAGATTCTGTTAAAATTTGCAATCAAGACTTAAAATTTGTGTGAATTATTATCAACAATTCTATTAAAGTAAAGTTATATTATCATGAGAGTTGTAATTTATGAGAGACAGAGAGACAAGCTCAGGATCAAACGAAGAAACATGGTCTGATTCAGAGAGACAGGTTTGGGCTCAGCTCAGGCAGAGAGATATTTAAGTTCAGGCTCAGACAGACAGCCACAAACAAAGAGCATGTTGAGGTTCCGACAGTCAGACAGGTTTATTCTCAGGTAGACAGGTTCAGACTCGGGTTGAGATTCAGGCTCAGAATGAGAAACAGGCTTGGGCTCAGATTGGGAAGCAGAAACACATTCAGGCTCAGCTCAGGCAGAGCAACAGGGTCAGACACAGGTCAGGCAGAAAAACAGGCTAAAGCTCAGGCAGAGAGATAGATTCAGGCACAGGCAGAAAGATAGGTTAAAGCTCAGGCTGAGGTGGGATGCAAAAACAAATTCATACACATTCACAACACTGGGAAGCAGAAACACATTAACTCTCAAATGCACAGGTGTCTTTCCAAACATTCCTACGTACCTTGTCTTTAGCGCCATAGCACTTACAACACAGATATATATTAAAATCATACTGCTTGTAAAGTTTTAGGAACATATTATTAATTAACAAACTCTCAAAAAATATATGTTTGCTATTTATGGAGAGACGCCTGCAAGCTAGTTCAGGCTAGTTCAACTCAATCTGCATTGCTATACACATGTGACATACCTCACTCTTCACAACCATCTCCCAAACACACCCTCCCAGTTTGGCGGTCTATTTAAACTGCAAAATTTCCCATCTCTCCTTGTGCCTGTCAGTGCCACTGCTGCCCTGCATCAGTATTGCCGCTTGTTCTTTCAGCCCCACCACCACCCCAGCATCCACCTGCAGGCTCCGGCTAGGGGGTTTAAGATATTTGCTCATCACTCCCTAAAATCTCTACGTAAAGATATCCGCTGGGAGTGACGAGGTCGGAGCCAAGATGCCAAACTCAAACTGTGTTCTGCTGCTATAATAAACATTTCAAACGTGAGTTGTCTGACTGAAATTACATTTTTACAATAATATATAGATGTCAGAAAAATGTTGTTTTTAAATCTAAAATATAAAAATTATTATATAAAATATATTTTAGCGTAGCCTGTTATTTTTCATGTATTGTACCATCTTACACACAAGCTAATGTAACTTCTCATAGACTGGCACCTACTAAACCCAAATTAGTCAGTACAGTAATCACAAATCATAGTCACGTGCTTGTGGTCATTGCAACATGGTTGTGTGCACTGTGTGCACCGCTCCACTGTATTGCGTTTGAGCTTGGATAGATGGATATGGCATCTCCATCGTTTTTGTGGGAGTTCCTCAGCTGAAGCGGTTCTGTTTCTGGACAAACCAAAGATTTTTAAAGAATCCATCAGCTTTTGGAAGTCGTGGCATCTCTTTCCTTTTCTCCAGCCACAACAGCTGATGGCCAAGGTTTTCCAGGAGAGTGGGAGATCTTCTGGCTTCCCAAGTTGAACATTTTGTCAGGAAAGCTACTTGTACATTTATAACAGCCAGGTCAAAGCAGCTGAGGTAAGTATGAGGTTTCCTCATTAGTCCTAACTTCTCTTGGGACCACTACTTGGACGGCATCTTGACCGTCATCCCATTCAGAGCTCATATCGTCTGAGCTAGCTTAGTCGTTCTCATGCTCCAGTTCTGCTTTTAAATGGTCTGATTCATACATGGCACAAAAACAAATTCCTCATCATCAGTAGCCTGAGTTACATTTTCATTTCTGGAGCTACTGTCATCAAAACCCTCCAATATCAATATCAGAAAATGCTGCTATGCACTATACCTGACACCCTGGTGCTGCACCATCATGCTACTGGGACAGTAAGTTAATACAAACAAACTTTTTCATCATTGTGTCTGTATTTATTCATAGTAACACTTTAACAACAGTGCAGTCATGAGGCCAAACAGGAAAACATACCATGAATAAAAAATGTAACACTCTCCAGTGACCCCATAAACATTTTAGAGAAAAACACTAGTAAAACAATGCTTTTTATCATTTTTGACATTTTGACATCAGAACATTGTTGAAACAAATAGTTTGTAGAATACCAGAGAGTTGAGTGCTTAATTGAATGAAATGAATGGATTAGACAGGGTATGACATAGTCCTGGGTCACTAAAGGTATGCATTTAAAAGTTAAGACTTAGACAGAAAGACAGCCTCAAGCTCAGGGACAGGAACACGTTCAGGCATGGCTTAAGCAGAAAAACTTGTTCAGGCTCAGACAGAGAGGTGGATTTGGGCTCAGGCTGAGAAGCAGATGTAGGCTGAAGTTGAGAATCAGACACAGATTCAGGCTCAGATGGGTTACTGGTTCAGCTCATGCAGAGAGATTTATTTATTTGGTATACCATTTGAAATCTAAAGACTTCAATTTTGAAATTGAGAATTCAGAAGGGAAGAGAGCAGTAGGAGAGCCCAGGAAACTATAGATTACAGAAGGCTGAATAAGGCGAGGAGACAAGAGTAGGGGCAAAGAAGCCATTGAGATTCACTCCATTGTACAGTGCTATTTCTGGGAGAGCTGCCATGGTGTCATATCTCAGCCACCCTGATTGAAATGAGAGGTGATGACACAGGAGTATTGATTCTCAACATATCTGCATTTTCCTAAAGGACAGGTCCCGCTGTATTGATTGACCCTGCACCTCCCGGATAATGTTAAGCGATGTACAGTCGTCAAGAGCGAGCCCATCTCGCAACATAAAATCTTGACAATAAAGAGACAGCAATTACTGACTAAGCAGTATTCAAATCAGACCCCTTTAGCCTAAGCTGCTGTCGAAAAATGATTCCCATGTCAGGAAAGTGCTGACAGAAATTTTCCAAATTATATGATTACTCTTAATACATGAGTCTGTATGGTATTTATAGTATATTGTATTAAGTTGTTGAGTTTTACTAGTGCAGTATGGCATGGATTGGAATCAGTGTATGTGCAAACTGCACTGCTAGGAAAAGGGAGATTCAGTATGCCCTAAGGGCCTCAGTATGCTTCAACTGAACGGCTTGCAGAATTGTCTAACACAGACTAAAACCCTCCCACATCTTTCCGACTTCGAAATTGGGGTGGCTGCATTCAACAGTTGTCCACTTAAAGCTTGACTGGCCAGGTACACGGAGGTGTAAGGCAGGGTTTGAACTTGTCTCTCAAGAGCTCATACTTTGGTTCTTTACACACCTACAGTGTTCTTGGAGAGAGACTGGGGAGGGCGTGTAATGCAACTGTGTCACCTAGAAATTTCATTTCCGTGGACACCCAAGACTAGGGTTTGCATCCTGACTCCTGTATGTGGTTAGATTTAGGTAACAAAAGGAGTTTGGTTAAAGCAGCTATAATTGATATCTGTATTAAAACAAGTTATTATGGTACACAGATATTACTGGACACCAACTAGACTTCATAAAATGGGAAATTGCTGATAGCAATCGATGCTGGAAGTGTAAGAGAGAGCTGGGCACATATTTGCACATGATCTGGGAGTGTTCCATGGTTCACCCATTCTGGTGTAAAATCTCTAAGGTATTGGGGAATTGGTTAGGTTCCACTCTGCCTTTACACCCACGTTTTTTTCTCCTTGGCAACAAGACAATGATACCTAATATAATGAATAACAAATTTAGTTGGTAAAAGTTGGTCTTACCACAGCTTAAAGAATTATACTGCAAAATTGGAAGAACTCTAGATGTCCCACTGCGAAGGAATGGATTGATTAAATGATTAAGATTTCATCATATGAGCACATGTTGGGAAGACTTTAGTAGTAGGGGGGAAAAGAACAGAGACATGGGATCAATTCTGGTTGCATGTTAAATTGAACTTACAATAGAATGTAAATATGTTAAGTAATGATTGTACATCTTTTATGTCCATGGTTTTATTTTATGTTAAGGAATGGCTGTCCTCTGTTCTGGCCTGTACTGTATCTGCTGCATTGCTCCAGAAAATAGATAATCATTTGAATTACAAAAAAAAAAGGTATTAAATGAGAATGTGAAAACAATGTGACAATATGAATGGGTGCCTTGTAGTGATAAACCTACAGAGAATTATAACCTGAATATAATATTACAAGGCCATGCACAATGTCTCATTGTGAAGAATCTATGAAATGTGTGGGAATCATGTAATACAATGGTGTCCATAGGATATCTGATGGACTTTGTAAGGAGAATAATTAATTTCCATTGCTGACAGTTTAATCTGTGCAGGACCAGTAGCCTCCAATCTGGAATTCTTTTCCTGAATGTTCAACAAAAGAGAGTAAAGATATACACACAGACACACAGTGTTTTCATTCTAAATTATCTTCTTGCTTTTATGATGAAATCCTAAATGTACTTTACTGCCTCCACCACAAGATTCCCATGCCATAAAAGAGTTAGATGTGCTTTGGTGTGCATGGCTTTTATGCCATTTTCATTGTGGCAAACAGGGGCGTTTCTAGGAGTTGACGAGGTTGAGGTCAGGGTGTGTCCCTGCTGATCTGCCTGGAACACTACTGCCTAAATTTAATTTAATTTTACTGCATTGTATGACTGCAAACATTACATCTCATTTGAAATTTGATTTTTAATAGTAAAGACAATTACTTTGGACAAAATGGACATCTGCAGGGCAGCTGAGAATTCTCAAACCAATGGCACCAGTGTTAAATTGCTACTTTACTTTTTACGTTTTTATTTGACTGCTGTAATGTCTGGCACTATGTGTTGTACAAATAAAATAAACCAGCAGCCTGATGACAGTAGACTGAATTGAAACACTTGTTTATTTGTACAACCATTTAGGGAAAATCAGGTTTTTTGACCATCTCACTTTTCTCCAAATTGTGTTACCAACTCCTATATCCTTTAACTCATTTCATCTATGCCTACATGACAAAATCATGTTTTACCTTAAACATTTGTTCCCATGATACGTTTTTCATTCACAAATCAGTCTTATAAATTGTGCTGTATATAAGAATTTCAGGGATATTACCAAGATATAGGCTATCAATCATATGGGAAGTCTGCATTATAAATGTCAAGAAACCAGTGGTTCTTAAATCTAGGGGCAGTATGGTTGCTAGTGGGACTTTTGTTTATACCTTACCTTTTTGGTGTAGTGTTGTTACTGCTGCTGTGTGAGCCCGACAGCCGAGCAGAAGCAGCATTGCACGCTGTGCGTCTATGCCAAAAGAGGGCTGCAGATGGTCTGACTGAGCTTGTATACAAGAGGACGTTACCCAGCCCTGCCCACTCCTCCAGTCAAAAGACAGTCAAAAGCCCCGGAAGCCTGATGCTGACAACGCCGATGGTGGCAGCCCTGCATTCATTTGAACTGTGTTTTGCATAACCACCATCGCCTCAAGTCACTCCATCTGTGAAACTCAAGCAGCATGAACAAAAGAAGAAAAGGGAGATGGGTGAGGGAAAGAAAGAGAGATTGAAATAAGAAAGTGGGAGAGAGAGCGAGAGAGAAGATAGATAAGAAGAGTAAGAGAAAAAATAGAAATAGAGAAGGGATTAGAGACGGAGGGCAAGTTTCAGCTGTAACCTTGGACTCAACTGTGTCAGGCAGCAAAACAGTAAATTAACTGTGGTATTTGTTTACCAAATACTACTCCAGTGGAACTGTTTGTTTGACCCCTGTGTACAGTATGGTGCATTCACTGAGTTATATGTGACCATGTGTCTGTGTATCGCTTTGTATGCTCATGCTCATGCCTGGCTGGCCATGTGTAATTGAATTCCTTTTAAAAGTCTCCTAACAAATCTTCACTGACTGTGCATTGCTGCAACTTCAAAGTGACCTTGTTAGACGACTGTAGTGTGACTGACTCACTACGCTAGGTATTACAGAACCATATCGACTGTAATAGCAGACTGCTGACGCACAAGTACCGAGGTGGAGCATGCCTTTAATCATCTCTTAACGAGAGTACTGATGACATGTACCGCGGAGTGTTATCTGTCCTGTATGCCTTCGTGTCCCTGAATAATTCAGCTGGCACAGAATAAGGGAGACATAAAGCAAGCCTATTCACCAGATTAGCGCTTAATTAATAAACTTTAGGTGGTTTCAATATTTCAGCAAGCCTGCATTATTCAGTTTAAATATCTGTCCTAATTACTTCCCCTCAGGCTGATCTATGACTTTGTTTTTTCTCCCTGGGGGCTCCATGCCTCCGGACCAGGTCTGCTATAAATAGGGCTTTGTGGAGGCTCTTTCCCAAGCGTTACCCTTTTTCCTCCACTAATGATCATTAGGTCTGACCTGTTCAAACATACTGTACACACACAAACACAAACACACAGTCGGGCATATGGAAGTAGGAGAAAGGGAAAGAAAATGTGTCAGAACCAGACGTTTGCAGTCGCACTGCAGGGTGATGTGCCACTCTACTCTGAACAGTTGTAGGGAGTGCAAGAGTTTTTAAATTGTATCTAAGTAAAGGTCTGCAGGTATAGAGCTCTGAACAAACAAATCAAGTCTTGCAACAAGTCCTCATACAGTAACTAAATGGCAAAATAATTTGTCATTGCCTTCTAAAATGACATATGACTTTCAGAAAACAACCCATACCAGCATTTTTTGATCCTAAATGCTTAAAGGAGCACTCAACCGATTTAGCATTACACTTCTATAACACTGTCGGATTCACGATGGACAGTTAAAAAAGTATCAAAATTGATGCAGTGAAACCCGATTTATCTTTTTTTTCATTCCACGCATTCTTCTTCTTTGTCAAAACCTGGTGCCTACCCACAATGCAACTCGGTCACAGACAGTTCCGTCAGAGATTCGGGTGTGTTATGCTAGTAGCGTGCTAATGTAGCCTCAAGCCGCTAGTCTCGCGCAGAGAGGAGGAGCCGGCTACAGAGGTCTGGTCAACTCACTTCTTTCTAACTCCACACCCCCAGATTTTTTTCATTTTCAAACTTGTAGTCTTCAGCTCTAACTGACACTGACTCAAGTGACATCACTTGAGGCAATTTATCAGATTTCGCGCAGCTCCACCTGAAGCCACAAAAGGCGTTATGCAACTTTTTTCACATATACAATAGTACTCCCTAAGACCTGTAAACATACTTTGATGTGTAAAATCGGTGAGATTAATTTTTGGCATGTCAGATGGCATGTATGATGAAGGCGTGGTGAGTCATATATAAATATAAATATAATAATATATGTAATATATAAGAGAAGGGGAACAACATCAGCCATCTGCGCTGCTCTTACGTTTTGAAAATACAGCAAAAGAGCAAACAAACTTTTTTTTCTTTTTTTAAAACTCTATTTCAAACTCTGTTATTAAACAGAGAAGAAAGGTGAAGTTTTCAAGTGAAGAACTCGGGAGCTTTGAGTGTGTGTAATCACATTACTGTCCATTCTGTCACTTGCCTGGTAGAACACAGAAGATGAAACCAAAATCCCTTCAGTAGAGGATGCATGCAAATCTGATTTGCTGGACAAATGATGACTGCACTTAATGGCCGTCCACATGTCAGCTGTGTTTCCCTGCTTCCTCAGTGCAACAGAAAATAAATGGACTCGGCTACTTGATCAGGTCACTTGCTGTGTGAAGCCACGATAAGAAAAAGAGAAAGAGAGACTGATAGGATGAAGGACGACAAGAAAAGGATGTCAGAGCACAGAAACAAAGAGAAGGGGAGGGGGATGTGAAGCAACAGTTAACGCTCGTCCATTTAAAGTCCATCTACGCTAAATATTTGCAGTGATTAAATAGCAAATGACACTAAATCAACAAGTATAAGTGATGTGGATATATTGCCCCTCCTAAAGGTAATTCATTCTTTGACCATGTTGTTTGAATATAAAAGAGTGCAGCGATGGCCGCCACGTGTGCCCTGACATCTGCAATTTAGATTGGGAGTCTGAATGTGCAGTAAGCACATCAGCATCAGCATATGTCATTGAGCATTTAGTTCACTAAGCTGTAAGAGAGGAGGTTGGTTCAATGTTCTCCTCTCTAATGAGAAAATGGTTCCATCTGAATTTGCCTCATAAATCATTGCCACAGTCACCAAACACTCTGGTTTTAAAGTACCAGTCCCTTCAGACTGCTTTTTATGATTCAGCATCTTTTCTATGTACTTAGCTCACTCCAGAAGGGCCTTATTTAAAGTGCACTGCAGAGGCATAATAAGCATGTCAGAAAATGGCTTGTATTGTAATTTCTTGATTATTATCAGGTTTGCATTTGCAGTGGAATATATTCAAGCCTTTGAGGTGGTGCACATTATCTGAGTTGTAGCACATGTCATATCCTGAGTACAGTAGTGCTCTCACTTTCTTTTCATTTCTGTGAGCCATACTTATTTTATGTACTATACTTATTAGAAAACTTGTTTCTTATTAAGATCTTCCAATTTAGTTTGTTTAGGTGTGAACACGTAGCCTCTCTGCTGCTAACATCAATTTTTGAAGCCCAGGTGCAAAAAGGCTTATGGTTTCATAATTAATAAAGCTCTCATAAGTATGCTCCATAATAATCAGTCAAAGATGAAATGTATTTTTCTCCCGTTAGGAGTTTGAAGAGGCTCTTTCTGCTGTCACCTGTCACAACCCCCCCAGGTGTCGTTTTCTAATCAAACTTTCATTTATTGTCACCTTCCTTCTTCAGACAGGCAGGCAAAACTTATTTTTCTCCATTGCTAAGACCATCTGCTATTGTGGGAATCATTTCAAGGTTGCGTATGCAATTTCACACCACAGTAAGCCAGAGTAGGGTCCACAGTGCACCCGTAGGTCTAGTTATGTGGAACCAAAAGCCACCTGAAAAGGCGACGGCTTCGGAGCCAAAGGCTATGGAGTAGGCTTTTAAAAGCAATGTCAAGCATTTATTTAGCTTCTATTTAAGTGTCAGGCTGCCCTCAGTGTGTTGCTACTGTATGGTCTTGTGTCCTTCATGCTTACTTATTCAAAGTTGCGGGTCTCAGTAAAGTGTTTGAAATTGAATGGCTCTCTGCGGGCCTTTTGCGCTATATGTGGAGGCATTTCTTCCTCATCCATTTCATGACCAGTCATATACAGTCGGCCCGGCTCGTCCAAATGCCAATTGTTACTATGCATTTCCACTTCACCTGACTGACTGCCATGTCCTCGGGGTATATTCGTGATTGCATGACTGAAGTTGTTTTTTTTTGTTGCAGCAAAACAACAGAAACTTAAGAACTTAATTTGCTTTCTTTTCCATCTTATTTTCCATCCAGTCTATTGTTATTCAACACCTGCAGTGTAATTACACTGTTTTAACAATCATGTTGGACAAAAGATACCTAAAACTACCTTGCACAGTTTCTACATATTAGCCAAAGTTTATGTTTGTAAAAAACAAAAAACACATAAACAAATGCCATATTCAGAAAAATGATATATTCAGTTGGTGGCAGTTAAAGAAAAGGTTATGTAAATCAATATGATAATTTTCTAAATTCTCAATAAAACTATAAAAAGTGATTTTGTTTACATGTAAATAATTTTGTCTGAAACATAAAAGCAGAACACAATTCATTGCTAACATAAATTTGTCCACTTTTCATGTGAGTTTGCATGCATTTACCTATTTATACAAGAAGAACATTAATATTAATATGGTGATATTGATTTTAGCCATGTTGCCCAGCCCTAATCAGGATGATGCAGAATCAAACATGGCACAATTTGATCAAATATGGATACAAATTGACAGTCCAGCAAATTTGTGAAATTGGTAACATGCAGACTCAGCATCCATTAGCTGAGGACACAATCTTTTACCATATGTCATATCTCATTTTTGACCCTTCTCGAGAGTCTTTGTAGAATTCCACAACTGTATTGCAGCATGCAGGTATGGCAGAGTAAACAACACATGCTGGTTGGTTTTTAAATGTTTTATACTGGGCAAAGGACTGTCATCTCACATCGTTAAGAAAAAGAAAAGAATACAGTAGAAGCACTGGTGTTCACCACGTTACTGATCACACTCCCCAAACTTGTCGGTTAGTTTGAACTCTATGCATCTTGTCTGTTTAGTAGTCTGCTGTTGTTTCTGCACGCTATGAATATCTTTTTTAACATAGGGAACACCATCTGTTACCACATGTCACATCTCTCCCACCTTTTTTTCCACATTTTTGACCCCTCTAAATAAAATTCCACAACTGTATTGTTTTGGGTAGCTGTACATCTGGGCAGAACATGACATTTAAATTTCTATCTAACTCAAACAGGGGCTCCTTGCTCTGTCTGGCATGCAGGTCTTCTCAGGTCAGCTCTGTGTGTGGTGTCGATAGCCTACGGGTTATAGAAGTAGGCAGCCTATGAGTGGAAAGTCAGCTCTAAACCTTGATTAGGCAAAGAGAACGGGTACCTATCTGCGCTCCCATGACAACTAAGATCGAGGTGCCCTTGAGCTAAGCATTTAACCTCCCACTGCTCCAGTGGAGCTGCTCATTGGCCAGCTACTGAAAACAATGGCTATAGTGTGCAGCTCCCAGGTGTGAGTGCTGTGTACTGTAGCTGGATGAAAATGAGTGTGCCTCTCCAGCCAACCTTCCCTGAATAAATAGAGATATAAAAAAACAGTCAACCAAGGAGCTCCACAGTAGAATAAGTAAACCTCATATGCAATAAAGCAGATTTCTAAAATTGTCATCATTCTTGGTAATGCATTCATGTTTACTTTTTCCGGAATTATAAGTGAGCAAGCCAGTGCGAGTTTAACTTAGCCACATATTTTACCAGTGCGTACAGGCCAGAAGGCAGAGAGAATCTGGATAACACAATATTACATTCTGCAATAAAAGCCCTATCATCTTGACAACACGGCTTTGTTTACGATTCATTCGTCTATGTGATTTCAAACTAGGCCAGTGAAAAATTGCAGCAACAGTAACAACTTCTGATTTGAGCCAAATCAACTCCAGCACATATGAAAAAGTGCTCTAAAGCTCACTTTGCAATCTGCTCTGATGCACACTTCCCAGGTTTCTCTGCCCCTGGCTTGACAGTTGTAGGGAGCTGGCCTCACACTAATCACTGTGGAGTACAGTACATCAGCTGCTGTGTCTGCAAAGTGGGCCTTTCCCCCTGGATTTGGTACAAGCAAACCTCCACAGGATATGTACTGTGTGACTAAGAGAGGGAAAAAGCGAGAGGTGTGTGGGTGAGTGTGAGACAGAGAGAGAATGAGTGAGAAAAATCAAAACAGAATTAGAAAGAGAGAGATTACAGAGTTTGGTGACCTTGGCAGCAGTGTGGCAGAGTTGTATTCACCGTCCTTGACTTTGACTGGGGGAAACTATCAGAACCCTCTAGTTCTTATGCAGGATGGGGATTAGATGGCTCTCTCTCTTTTTGCACACTGGGACCCGCTGGAAATGGCTGACCAGATGGGCAGCAAGCCTCTGGCTCCAACTGTTGATTTGTCTGGACAGCATGGGATGGATTGAAGGCTGAGAATTTGTGTATGTGCGTGAGTGAGTCACTGTGTTTATATTCTTGGTAAGAGAGTGTATCAGTGTGATAAAGAGAAAGCAGTTGAAAGGCGTTTGGAGCAGGAGCCCAATCCAAATGGAGGAAGGACAGAGATAGAGAGAGTGCGAGGAGCAGATCACACTCGGCTGGTGAGGCAGGGTGTCTGAGTGTAATGGGCACATTTGCCTCCCTTTACATACCCGTAACCCTGGCACCAGACAGTGGTCTTTGCAGGCTGCCATCCATGGCTGAGGCTATGCTGCTCCCAGCCATGTAACCTACCTCACTTGGCAGCAGATACAGCAGCGCTCAGCCAGGGATTTCTGGAAACAAGCACTCTTGCCGTCTGCATGCCATGTTTATATGCAATCAAACCAAAGTTAATGGGAGAATTCTCCCTTGCAATACAACAAAACAGGGTTTTATCATTCCCACACCCTCAGGGTTTATGGACACCATATCAACACACCATATGACAGCCCTCAGTGCAAATTTCCCCTCTGCAATGTCACATGCTGCACCCCAGCTATTATATACTGTAGCTACAGAGTACTTACCCCCCTTCAACTTCTTCAAGCTATAAAACGTATACTAGAGAGACTCTGACAAAAAGCACATAGATATACCCTCTAAGATATATTAAGTCACATACCCCCACGGATAAAATGTGTTTTGGTAACTGCCAGGAGGATGCAAGACACGGCACAAATAAAAGTGCAACCTCGCTGTTGGGATCTGTGAATGTGCCAGAGCTTTATAGAAGGAGCCAGTGCTCTCTACCTGAGGCCCAATTCTCTTTTAAAATTGTAAGTGTAAAGGCATCTTCAGGATTTACTCACACCATCAGAATGAAACATGTCATCATCAATGAGCTATGTAAGTTCAGTCAGGAAGCATTGGCTGGCTGCAGTCTGTTGGTCTGATCCAGCAGAGTGCTCGCTAGTATTCCCTATAGACTGGAAAAACAATGGACGTCACAAAGTGGCTTGCTGTAGTGCTGTCAAAACTGCTAATAGTCTGTTATGGAGTTAAGGCCATGAGGCAGGTGGCTAGCATGCAATTATGGCGCTGTAAACTACAGGAGATAATGTATGGACTAGCATGTGCTGTTCTACAAGGTCACTGGACTCCTCTGCATGCTATGGACCATTATCTCAACTTATCACATAAAAACAGAACATTTTACTGGCCACGCTCTGCAGAAATGGCAGTCCATTTGAACTTGGAACGCCCAGTCTGTCCAGCACTGCTGTTGTTGTTGCATACTATGAAAATGTTGCTGCTTTTGCTGACATGCCGCTCCAGCTACCACCTGCTTAGATTTGTTTATGTTCTATATGGGGGACATTATGTGCTCCTTGATGGCTAGCTAATTGCACTGCTATACCCAGGGAGTGCATAAAAGCAGGCATATTCACTGCCAAAACCAAATGTTGCATTGTCATGTCATTCTTATTCATTTTTTTTTTTTTTTACCAATATCCAAACTGTTCTGAATATGCTGTGGCTGTAAAATGTTAATGAAACAATAACCTGGTTTTGTACAATTCTTACATAAAAAGGCATGAAATTGATATGTGAACAATTATATAAACAACAATTCTTGGCTTTTTCTTGGCAGAAAAAAATCCTTTCATCCTCCCCACTACTTGTCTTGTTTATATAGAATTCACTCCCAATATTTTAATCATCTGACCATTTGACCGATCATTTAAAGCTGCACTTGACAAAATTTAGCATAAAATTCAGCTAAATCGCAACATGGATCTGAACGAAAAGAGGAGCATTTAATCAAACAACTAAGAAGATGCTCATTTATTCAGTTTGCCTATATTCAATTTTGGTGGTGGGTTATGGTCACTGAAAGGAACCGTCTCCGCCTACAAGAGGAGATAGATCAAAACTTAAGAGTCAAATCCAGAATCCTCCCACAAAGCTGAAAGAAACATGGCTGAACCTCTTCCACACCTCCACCCACACAGCTGCAGCTACTACAAAGAAGACAGTTGAGAGGACTTCATAGTTTACTTCATTATGACTTGTGGGCATTGAAATATTTCTATTCATACAGTTACAACATTCCTGCCACTTTGTGCTACCAATGTGTAAATTCATATCGAGTGGCTATGTGCAAAAAATACAATTTTGCAGTAAAAGAATCCAGCTCTTCAAACACCATACATGAATATATATAACACTTGGATGTCACATGAATTCTGGGCTGCAGTTTTTCTATTTTAGAAAAAGCATATGGATTTCTTTTTTAAATCTGTTAGAAAACAGCTTTCCTCTGGGTTTGTGGAAACAAATCTTCCAGACATGACACCACTACTGTGGCCTTGAGTGCATAATTTCTTTCCATCCAACCCTTTCTGGCTCTACTGAACCGCACTTAACACTATCAGACTATGTACCCCATATTCCTGCTCATATTTTCACAAGGAGCATGTAAAGCTGCAGTCTGCAAAAGCAAAGAGACAGAACTGCATGTTTTCATATTACAATGAGACAAATTGTCATACAGAAAATAAAACACGCCACGTTGTAAACACAGGTTGCTCAGTTTGTTTCTGGTGCAACCCTGTCTCCTAAACATTATGTTTATGTGCATATTGCTGCCTGGATTATGTTCACCAGCAAGGTTTTTTCCAGTCCTGGAAGTGTTATGTTCTTGTGCTGTACAGAAGTTCCAGGGAGGTGGTCAGGGTGGATAAGTGCAGGACTTTGACACTGTCTTATGCTTCAAGTCAGCGTTGACTTTTTCAGTATTGAAAGCTCATGCACTATCATGTATCAGTGGCGTGTCCAGACATTTTTTTAATGGGGTGGCCCAAGTGGGGCACTGACTTATGCAGGGTAGCATGAAGTACGTGTGTGCACAGACATTAATTTACCACTTCTCATATCTACTTTAATTACTAACATTACAGTATCTTACAGTTTCTTACATTCCTGTGTTTACAATTTAAAAGATAAATAGACGTACCAATCACAACATAACAAAGTGGCACCATATAAATGTAATATAAAGCTTCCATACTTTACCGCTCTGCTCCAAATCAAACCAAAATCTTATTCTTATTCTGGGTTTTTGTCAGGCTAGGCGCTATTCCGGCGCATTGCTGCCTCTCAGGTTTAAGACTGAATTGCACCTATAAACGAAAGTCCAGTTTACTCGTCAAACAGTTGGTTTGAACTAAGGTCCCGCGTCTGACTGGGCAGATAGCCAATCATAGTTTAGGTTTAGAATAATGGGGTGGCACTCGGTAAGTAAAAGGGGTTGCTTGTATTGACGAACCCACAGAGAATTCTCATCCTGCAGTCTCCGTCAGTTCTACAGAGCATTTTAGCATCTTTCAGCTTGTTGTTTTGGTTTCACAGCCCACAACTTTACTGTTTTGTGAAAACACATTGTTCTTTAAGTCCTGCATTAATCTCTCGCTTCCTCTGATTTTCTAAAGGTTAAAGCTCTCAGGCCTAGAGGTTAAAGGGATTATTTATACACAGTAGTACAACTCAGTTTATGTGAAAATCAGTGTGCGATGACTTAATGTGTAATTCTAGACACAGTAGTAATTCAGAGTTTATCACATGAAGAAGCTCAAATCCCCCAGTTCCTTTTTCAGAATTTTCCTGTCCGATGTTGAAGATGTAATGATACAGCTGAAGTTTCATTAGTGCCTGATAATCTCATTAATGGGAGCTTTACTGCATTACAAGGGCTAACTATTGAACCTTTATATCCTCGGTTCGGGCAAATATTGGAATAGTTGCTACCAGTGCGAGGTATTTTAACTGCACATGAGCATGGGTACACGGCACACTTCAGCTTAATCCATAGGGGTTTCATTAATTCTGTTCTGCAAAAAGAGGATCAAGCTAATTTGCCCCCAACGGTCCGACCTCGCTGTTCATTAAAAGTAGCATCAGAGAGACCAATTAATCAGTGTTCCTTTAATCTGTCAAACAGGAATAAAAAAATGAAGGTACGCTCCCCTTCATAGACAGATAGTCATTAGAGGATACTGCTTTTTCTCTAAATGTTTTTTGTATACATGCATTAGTTACTCCTGCTTTTATCCCTGAGGAAGGGTGTGTTTTTGGAAGTAAGGTTTGCCAATTTATGATGCTGCAAATTATAAATATTGGAAAGAAGCATGATTACTTCCTGTCTAATTTAGAATTCACACCCTAAGATAATACTTTCTCATAAAACTCTTTACCTGTCAGTTAAAGGAATGCTAAAGGATTTGCTGCTCGTAAAAAATAATCGATTTATTAAAACCCACTTTTACCTACATTTTTACAACAAGTGAGCTGAGGGTTTACTCACTGTAGAAGAAGAGGAGCATTGTGCTCATTGGCTAAAGCTGCCTCTGTTTACGTTGGCCATACGCCTGTTTTGGGTGAGTGGAGTGCGATGTGTGAGTGTTGTAAGGTGTAAACAAAACTCATGCTTATACCTCTTTCATACAGGAGATGCGTGTATGACGCGGGTCTACTAAATGTGCAGTCAACCTGCTACCCCTTCATATGAGACTGTCAGTGGTGACAACCAGAGTTTAACATGTGACAGAAGAGACTCCACTCTGCAGTGTAGTTCCATACACTTCACTAATAGATACTAGAATTACATTAATACCAAATAAAAGTTAAGTTTCAGTTTCACTTCACTCTTTCTGTGGGCACTTTCTATTTCTCTCTCTTTATCTCCATCTGTCTCTTTCTTTTTTCATTCTCTCTCTTTATGGTTAGTCCGTTTTATGACTTTTAAACGGCAGTAGCCTATCATCAAATTAATTTACATTCCTAACAAAAAACGCCAGTTAACCAAAATGCCCAACACTTGTCTAACCCTGGTCAAAAGAAGGATTGCCATGGAACCGATGGTCGTTGACTCATTCAGATAGACTGCCACCACATCAGAATGTCAGTGTTAATGGGATATGCTACCAAGCAAGAGAGAGAATAAAGAAAGAAATAAAGGTTTATGCTTGGACCCCGGAAGTTGTTGACAAGTTAACGTCTCCAAATAAACAAATATTTGGAGAAAATCCAACCCTGGATTATAACTATTTTACATTAGCAAATATTGTATGTTTTATAGAAAGTGTACAACCACCCAGATTATGTTTTTTTAGCAATGTGTTGAGGAAACATCAAACTACGCAAATTGTTGATACGGAATAAATTTGCAACATATTCACTAGTACTGTGACAAATTTGTTTTCATGCACAATATAATACTGGCAACTGAAGTGACCTCAAATTTGTATGGTTATGTTTAGAAAGCTCAAAACATTTAGGAAAAGATTGTGATCTATGTTAAATATTGAAAACGTTAACGCTGATTGATGTATGCAACAGGACGCATTGACATTTCCAGTATTCAGTCAAAATCGTGATAATTTCGTAAATGTTTTAGTGGCTTAAACCCTGAACTAATATGATAGAGAGGTAACAACAGAAGAAGTCTGGACATTTTACAATATGAAAGGCAACATGACAGTTAGAAATTAGTTCTGGCTGATACTCACCTACTGCAGACAAACTCCACTACTTCATTCAACAAGATGTCAGGTCAAGGTCAGGCTGAAGAGTTGTTGACAAAAGCATCCAGTCCTCGCATGTGGTACTCTGCTGCTGCTTTGATGATTTGCTGTGTCCAGCCCAGAACTTTAACCTGTGCTTGTCTGTGTCAGACAGCACAACTAGGTGTGAAGAGGTCTTCTTTGACCTCTAAGCAAACTTAGAAGAGACTACACAGGGTTTCTTGTCCTCCCGGAAGGCATTTATGCCCTCTGTTTCGAAAGATGCTTTACATTTACCGTCGGCTAATGCAGACAGTGACATGAATTGATTCCCTATATCGATCTGGGCCATGCTTACCAGACCTCAACATATTGCTGAGTTATGTTGGAAGTTTTTATAATGAGTTTTCAGCTGGAGCCAAAAAGATCTTCAATAAACATCAGCGTTCATTTAGGGAGCACAGGAAGTGCTGCAACCCTGCATCAACCCATGGAGACAGTCTTTGAAAAAGACAGACGTGCTAGCAACAACAGAATAACTAATAGCATAGAATAACAAAGAATTGTCCCAGAAACTGGAGATCTTTCTTTTTTTAACCCCCTCCGGCTAAGTGTGTTGTGAGTACTGAAGAATGTGGGGCAGAAATGGACCTAATCACTGCTCAGAACTGTTTAAACCACATGGATCCATGTCCAGGTCCATCATATAGGTTGGAAGTTGGAGGTCCATCATATAGATTGGGGGTCACATAGAGTTGCAAAATGTGATGTTGATTCTCAGTAGAATCAGCAGTACTAGCAACATGTCAACATTACAAGTAGTAAATTGGTAACTAGGTGACTATCAATGTACTACTGGTTATCTAGTAGAAGATATTCAAAAAAGACATACAAACTTTTGATTTACTAGAATGCATATTCCTCCTTTTTTGGTGGTGACTAGCTGCCTCTCCTCACCCTGAGCTCCCTTGCCAAACGAACAAGACCTGGAAGTTTTTCCACACTGGTAAGAAATTGATCTTGGTACTCCGGTCTGACTCCCGGTAAGGCAGCAAACAAAACAACCCCCAAACCTGTTGAGAGTCATGTAGAGTTGCTTAAGTTAGAAACTGTAATTACTTAATTTGACATTGTAATAACTTACACAACTCATCACTAATGTTAGTGACTAGTGGAGTACTGCACAACACTGCTTGCATCTGCGTTCTTACTTGCCTCTAAATCATTGTATGCTCAACTTTGAGTAAAACAGCTGAACCAAAATCTCTGTTCACATTGATAGCCACCATTTTACACTCTGATGTGTGGTGAGCGTTTCTTTTTGGGCTGTAGAACATACAAATGCAAAACTATATAAAGCTGTCCTTTAGCTGTCATTCATTTTATGGACAAGCATTTTGTTTCCACAGTTGACATTTTTACCAACAGTTGTCACTTCAGAATGGCATCACTGTAACCTTACTGTTTGTTCTGAACCATCAACCTGAGTGATCATCAAAGCTCGAATAGACTCACATCAGATACACTAAACATGAGCCAAAACATAGTGCAGCGCTCTGACAGAAACCCACACTTCCTGATATATAATATATCAACCCAGTTAATTTGTTCCTCTGTGCAATTTATAATATTCATCCTTGCGGATGACTAACTTCACAGAACTCTTCCATTTTTCCAAAGAAGCAATTACCTGACGTCCTAGTATCTGTCATGTCTCAGGCAGTAACAGATTAAACTAATTTCTGAACTGACCTTGATTGTAGGAGCCTCATGCATTTAGGTGCTAAGCGACTAGCTCCTCCACATATCTGTTAATGAGGTACCAACAGCTAATTATGCAAAACAGGTGTCATAGCAGGAGACTGATACACACATGGTTTGCAATTTCCTTCGCTTACTGTGATGTTCTGGAGAGGCCTTTTAAGGCAGTTGTATGCTCATTACATTACTGGGAAGAATTCCACTTTCTTGCAATAGACACAGACCCCACAAATTATAATTAGTGATACACAATACTTACAAATCTTTATGGTCCTTTTGAGAGGCAAAATGTAATACAGCATAAAGAAAACATGGAGACATGGTGTACTGCACTACGACAGCGGGTTTGAATTTCAGGATATAATACTAAGCATGGTCAGCGCTGTGGCACCAGTTATGAGAAAAAAGCACGAAAGAGAATATGAACCATGGAGCATAGATGGATCCAAGTCCACTCAGATGGGAAAATAGCCAACATTAATAAGAATAGCGCTGAGCCATTAAGCGTTTAAAATTGCAAAGCCAGTCGAGAGGGACAAGCAAAGCATTTTAAGGAGGGTTATAAAGCTATCAGCCAAACCATGCATTCCAACTTACTAAGTGCAGAGACTTCTCACTATGGAAGAACCTGAATATCCCACAATAACTGCTTTGTAAAACGAATTTCAAATTCAATGTGTAAGAATGGCATTGCACAGCGGAGGGCCACTGTTTTCAATGGATGTGTGAGTAAAACCTTTGATCCCACAATATGCTGACCTGTATTGGCCCATGGGGTCCATGCTCATCCCCTATATTTTTATTGGGGGCTGAACCTGTAGGATTTAATTCCAGTCGTAGACCTGTTAGCGACAGTGTCATATAAATCTGACAACTTCTGAAAGCTAGACCTTTGACTATCAGCCAAATTAAAATATATTATATATCTAGTCTTTTAAAATGACATCAAATATAGCCAGATTTTAATGAATGCTCTGCCTAATCAAGAGTAGTGTATACTTAATGAGGGGCACCTTAGTCTGCCATAGATCTCTCGCAACAAAGTCCTCATTCTGAAAGAACACCCCGTCCCCACAGTGTACTTTGGGTTGGTCAAAGACCACCATATCTTCACTGTTAGTTGTAGAGTAGTATTAAGCCTGTACTGGGATTCAACAGGATCATGCTCAGGCTGTGATCGGGTAAACACTGAACATCCATACAGCAAAGAGCCAACTCTGCTATGAGCTCTGGGTCAGCTGTATGTTTGTGTTGGTCTGTTTATCATTTCCCTCTCAGACACCAGCCTCACACAGTGTTTGCCTTTGACAGTGGATACAGATGTGAATGTTGGCAATGGTCAAAGTCCTGTCGTTTCTCCAGTTTGTGTTTTACACACTGCACACATGGGTGGGCACACACACACACCTACACACACGCACACTCAGATTCCAACACTCTCACTTTAAATTTGGTCTGTTAATGTCCCGTGTCATTCAAGATCGTGTTTTAATTACGTATACTCAATGTATTATAAGGTATTGTTCTCAATCAATGTTCCTCACATACTGCTATTCCTCTTATTTTTAACACTGTATGTGTATGGGAATGCATGTCCGCATGTATGTATACTGCATTTGAGGTTTTGTTATTAAAAATAAATAAAGTTCTTGATACATCTTGTATGATTTGCACTTTGGTCCAGATTGCCATGCAATTTTGTACAAACATTCATAGTCCCCAGATGATGAATCCTAATGACTTGGGTTATCCTCTGACTTTTCCTCTAGCACCACCATGCAGTTGACATCTGTGGCTTTGAGTGAAATGTCTCAACAACTATTGGATGGATTGCCGTGAAATGTGGTACACACATTCATGTCCCCCTCAGGAGGAATTGTAATAACTTTGGTAATCTTAACTCTTCATCCATTTCCATCTAATTGTCCAGTACTTTAGTTTATGATCAAATACCTGCAAAACTAACTTCTCCATTAGCCTCAGGTGTACTTTGTGTTTACTGCTAACTAGCAATTGTAATCATGCTAACACGCTAAATTAAAATGGTGAACATACTAAACATTATTCCTGTTTAACACCAGCATATTAATGTTGTTAATGTAATGTAACATGCTGACATTAGCTCAAAGCTGCAAGCTGTGCATAAGTACAGTCTAAAAGAACCACTTCCATGGCTGTAAACGGTTAGCCTTGCTATGTTGTTCTGTTTTACCCCGGTTCTTTGGGAATGCTCAGCCACCCTGTTCCTCGTTTGACTTGCCTTGATCACAATTTCTTCCACTGTTTTTCTAAAAGGGTTGCTAAATCTACCAGGGATCTCAAGGGAATTCTGAAAGGCTTTAAATTATATTAAGATATTGGCCAATAAGCAAAGCAAAATGAAATTGTGATTCGTTTTTAAAAGTTGGAATCTACATATAGGAAAGAACTGGACTTTGTATGCATTTTTTAATCAAAAATATTTAATTTAGTACAGACTGTACAGTGAACGATATTAGCCATTAAAAAGCAAGTGGTGCTCAGATGATGGGTGCTTACCATTTCAACAGGGTTACGCCCCCTCAGCGTATTGAGAACTGGCTGAGCATAGAGCAAGAGGCAGTACAGCAGTTAACACAAATTACATGAATCATCAAACACTGAAAAATTACACTTCTTGCATCAGAAATCCATATAAAGCTTTTCCTGACAGGGTTATAATCACTGCACTGGATCCTTTATTACATCAGTATGTCAAAGCAGTCAAGTGCTCTTCACATTCTCCATTTAGACAATTCAAAAGGCCCACACACTATCTAGCTGAAACTGTGTGGGATCTATGTCATGCCATGACAATTGTGATAGCCTCTACATTTGACCTGTCTGGAACCATTTATGTACAGTTGATCCTCCAGAAGCCTCACTAGAGCTATTGGCTTAGGCCCAATCAAAGAGGAAGCACAATTGTAACAATTGTTTTAAGATATGGTGGACTGGGCTGAAAGAAAGCTGTTGTGGAGGTCAGTAATTTGTGTAGGTAAGCAAGGGAGTTAATCTTACTATTACCGACCCTTGCAGTTCGTAGCATTTTCTCAAATACCTCCTGTTCCCATTCACTTAGTTGGTTTGGACCCTAGGAATACAACAGGAGTCTATCAGTCTGGAATTGAGTGCACTCCATGAAAGATCAGACAACAGATCAATACTCGACATCCTTAAGGATGAGTCTGCTAAGTCAAACAGAAAGAAAATGAGTGCTTTGATATACAGGGAAGGTAGGAATTGCAAATCATGCCAGACAACAAGACTAACAAGTCTACCCATCGGTGCTGAGAAGACGATCAATGGGGATAAGATATATCCTGGAATATATTTCAAAATACAATTCAGCAAGACCTCATTGTTTTCCAACCATGTTACATTTCCATTCTGCATGGAATGTATAAAAATACAACCTCATGCCCCACCCCTTCCACTACATACAGAGACACACACATTCACAGACAAACACAGAGGAGTTTTGCATGTCACTGCACATTAAATTGCTTCGCATTTTGAAAAAAAGGAACATGATTATACCCATCAGTGTTCTGAAATCAACAAAATCAAGGATTACAAAGGCAATGATGCATTTCCTGGACTATGAGACTTTTGATTATCTGCTAAACAGTTGTTGTAAAAAGCATCCTGCAGATTACCTCTGCCAATCTGGGCAAACCAGAAGACAACGATTGGTATGACTATTTTGTATATCCCATTGACTGTTAATAGAGTTCCTCTTTTCAATTGAATGGGGATGGAGTGAGCCATTCAGCCAAAATTGTCTGTGCATGGTTATTAACTAATCCTGTCTATTTCAGAGGCTGTCATGATGGCAGTTTCAATTGGACAGCACCACGCTTCACACTGGAGCACTGGGATGGCAAATCAGATCAGCATGTTTTTGAGATTTATTGAGTTTCTGTAGTGCGTTTAGAAGATGAGGTTTTTTTCATTTACTGCAGCTCCTTTGGACCACTCAGGTGGTAAGAGGTAATTCAGTAAAAGCCACTACTTCCGCTCACTGGTGCCTAAATCACTTCCTCACAAGCATGTAATTTTCCCAGGTGGCAATGGACTAAACAGGAAAAAAAGCAAGTTTTAATGGGCGAATGCTTTCAGGCATCATTGAGTTCTGGTCTGCTGTTTGGCTAAGTCGTTCACAACTTCAGGGAAGAGTATGTTTACCTCACCACCTCAGTGGAGTATATTTACATCAAACAACCTGCACTGTCTCAGTTCTCATTTACAAGCTAAGTGAGATGGATCAAGACAATCTCACAGACCTTTAATCCACTAAGGAAGGTTTGTCGGCCAGGCAATGCATCAGGCATTGATTTTGATATCATACTGGCAATACTGAATAGCAATAACTACATCTGAATGGTTGATCTAGTGGTTGAAAGATGGGCTAACTTCTATTCAATAAACTAATGTAGTCTCATGTATGGTATACAATATAACCAGAGTTAGAAAGCCTTTTTTAGACATTTAGACAGACTTCAACAATTTTCATTGCAACTACTACCAAAGTGAAAACTGTTAAAAATTACTTTTGAAAACTCGAAAGCAATGTGTTGTGTGTTTTGAGCAGCAAGGGGAGACCATCTCAAAACATCTGCACATTAAACCAAACTAGCTGCGTGGCCAGACACCACTAAATTTAAGTGAGAAGACATTTTTCTTTTTTGTAATTTGGGTGAACTGAGCCTTTCAATGGTGTAAGAATAAAGTAGATATTTTTGTCAATGGTTACAGAATTTTAAATTGTAATCCTTAAAATTTCAGTCCTGGCTGATTTGGTGACACCTGTGGTTACTGGTGGTAACAGCTAGTGCCATATTTGGCCTTTTCCCATTATGCTATGAGCAACCACGATCAGTTTTCATGCACACCGCACTAGTAGACTTCCACTCAACAGCAGGGCACAGTGAAAGGGGTTCCTTGCTGAGGAGTTGAAGAGTTGCAAGCAACAGGCTGCACACCTCCATCTTCGTTCACTGTGGCTGCTCCTTCTTCACCCTTAATATTTAAAGTATAATATTATTATGTAGTATAATATTTAAATGACCATTTTCTTGTCTTGTACATAATTGCTGTTAGCACTAACCTCTGTGACAAATGCATTGCCTTTCCTGTGGCTCCTTCACAATAAAAGCCACTCTATGTTGCAGCAATTGAACACTTTTAATATGAAGAAGCAGCAGTAGGACAAATTGGGTTTGCATTAGCAGTAACTCAATACAGCTCTGATAAGGCTGTAGGAGTTTAACAGTTAACAGTTAGGCTGATATCAATGAGGTAAAATTACAAAACAGCATGCAACATTTCTTGAGCGAAGGAAGGCAATTTGAATCCAGGGAATGGTGGACCCTGCCATTAAAGATGAGCATTACTATATAGAGAGCTATAGATTACTGAATGCATTGAATGGCTAATGCAGAAAGAATGCCGTCCATAGATGGTATCAGAAATGGCGTTTGATTTCGTGAAAACCTTAATGACTATAACTTTAAGTTTCACACATTCAGATCTCTCTATTGATAACAGCTACACAGCTGTGCAGTGCCAATGGAAGCTATTAAACCTGGTTTATTATGACGCAAGATCACATTCACCTTGACTTTATCCTTCACTGAAGAGTCTTTAGATTTTGAAATTTTAACATCATAAAGGTGATAAGTATGCCTAACCTAGTGCCGTAACATGTCCCTTCATGTTTAAAGAGCCCCAGCACTGAAGGGTTTTAGAACATTTCCCATTTCTGAAGTTTTTTAGTACATTTTTGTCAACATTAGTCATATTTTGGTGTCAACAGGAACCTTTCCATCCTTAAGCATCACATACAGAACTGTTCTGTATAGTGTGGTTTTATCTGAGGAGTGTGAGGCACTTTAACTCCAGAAATATCCATGGCTTACACCATTGGAACATCTTGGACATATGCTCAGGTAATATATGTGTGAGAGTCTAAGCAACAGAGGAATAAGAAGACCCAATGTAGTGATGTAATCAAAGGCAATATGTTAATTGCAACTAAAGAGACTAGAAGACAAATCTACTCTCCTGCTATCTATCCTTGAAGAGCCCCATAGGATGCATTCCATTCACTTAAGAAGTAATGGCTTTAATTAGTCATTATATAATAATGGGAATGTCTATATTGAAACAGATATAATTACCATCTTCATTGAGATAATTATGTTAATAATGGTACGCGCTCAGGTTCATCAAGCTTTATTTTAATGGGTATCTAGCAAGTATCAAACTACACCCGAACACATTTGTCAGAATACAGCACCTTTGTTGCTCTGATCTCCAGGAGACTCTTCCTCGGGGAGTCCTTGAGGCCCACTGTAAATGTCTGACACTTGATCAATTTAATCAGTGATTAAAAGAGGCTTAAAGAGTTCCAGTGAGATCTTCCAACACATCATTTTCTATGTTACCTATTACAGGCAACAGTGTGCACTTGGTTGTTCCTTTTATGCAAAACACAGCCTATGATTAATGCACTCTATTTGCATGGGGAGGTGAACATAGTAAGCAAATGACGTTCAACAAATGAGCTCATAGTGAACTTGCACTGGAGAACATGCTTTACAAATTCATGTAAGTTAATTTTGTTTTTGATGATTATTCCTTTTTTAAAAAAAAAACATCATTGTGTTTGATTAAATGTGAATGCTGTGTGTATACTCCAGTTTCATTCCAATTACAGTGATATCAATAATTTATATTTCCATTTAGTGGTAAAATAAACTGCATTCCTGCCTTTTTACCATCGCTGAACTTTTCTGCACTGCTATACAATAACAGAGTGGTGATTCATCCTGTACAGTTCATTAATGCTTTTGTTCTAAAGCCCCGAAATCATGTACCACACAATAAATGAGGCATTTTACCAGCAACAAGAGAATACTAAAAAGAAAACCTGAGCACTGATAGCTACCATGGCTGCAAAGACAATACAAATAATGCCAGATACAGAAACTCACTGAAAACACAAAAGAATTTAACAAGTGAAATGTTGTTAGAATAAACAATAACAACAAAAACATTTCCACTGCATAACTTACGGTTTAAATCAAGAGTTTATGTGACAGAGCTTTTGACATAAGTCCTCTATAGAGGTTTTGACTGACTAAACTTAACTAGACATTCGAGGCTATAAATGAAATGGTGCCCCATGTGGGCCCAGGAGAGAATGGCGAACAAACCATATTGATATCATATTCATATGCACCAAAATATGATACATCTCCATGAACCCACTATAAAGAAACCAGTGATACGGCTCCATTTTCCTTCCAGGGCTGTGGAATCCACTGTCCACAGACACCCAATAACTCCTGAATGTCCATCTATGTGGTACTCTGCGTAGTCCACTGCAAATGGGAAAAGATTTGGGTATATTCATTCAAGTTTTTGAAACAGGGTTCTCTGTGCATCTTCCAGCAGTATGCAGCTGAATCAGGTGCTTCTCAGTTTGATGACACCAAACTTCCAAGGGAAAAAAAAGTACTTTGATTGATTTGCAGCCTTTATTTGTGCAAACAGACCAATGTTTCAACACTCCTGTGTCTTCATCAGAGTCAAAATGGACAAAGACATAAGGCACACACGTATATAGTCAACCTAGAACAGGTGTACAATTGTCATTGGATAATTGGTTGAACAGGATTTCAAAACTATTGGATAATGGATCCAGGGATGGGAGTTGCCATGGCCAATGTCCAAGTGCCACACCCCATGCATTATATTAACACAGGCATTATCTTAAAGTTACCAAGATAGAAGTACAGAGAGTACATCAAGTGTAATAAATAAGAGGAAACATGACAAATTCAGTTCTTTATTTAGGCTAAAAGGCTCCACTATGTTAAGAGTGTGAAACCAATATGCCTCTCTGCAGAGCAGTGAGTTGATAATGTTAAAGGCTGCAAATGAATCAGTGTGCTCCTTTAGTCCCTTTTTTTTTCATTGAAGTTTTGTTTTGCACTGAATGTAGGACAGTGTGGTATAACTTTAACCTCTTCAATATATTGTTGAGCTAGCTGAGGATTTACTTCTTTATTAAAAGAGTGCGTTGAGTTTGTGTGTGTTGAGTTTATTCCACTTTCCTGCACTGAATACTGCTCATATTTTGCTTACTGTTGAAATCAATGCTGGCCTAATGTTGCCCATGTCAAAAGACTCATGGAAGGCATGTCAGAGGAGAGTGTGTGGAGACCTGGCTGTTCATTGTGGCAGCTTAGTCAAAGTATCAACCTGTGGCTTCCTTAATAAATTATTGTCTTGAGTATTTGAGTATTCACTTATCTTTTGAGTTGAATCTTTTGTTGAACCGTCCTTTGTGCTTGCTGCAGTGTGTATTGATGATGGTTGGCTTTTTGTTGAAATTAAGAGTTAATGTGAGATACATATTTTGACACAGGGTTTGACTAATTAAACATGACTGGACATTCAGTTATACCTCTACAGCAGTAAAGGGTAAATAAGTTAAAAATTGCGTAAAGTCACACCAAGTTCACCTCACTACTTTCCTGTGGCTGTCTTCACTTTTGACCCTTCATGTTACTGTGTTACCATAGTTGTCCGATACGCCTAAAAGGTTAGAATAATTATTTAAAAATGGGATTGGAACCATGGCAGGTGGTCAGGGATCAGCACCACCCACATTATTTACTGCATGACCTATTCCCTAAAACAAGGTGACTCCTAGTCCGCTATTAGTTTCTTGCTGTGGGAATAAATTAAATGTAAAAAATTCTTGTCAAATCATGTCTAACACCCTACAAAGCTGTTAAAACGTTTTCAGTGAACAGCACTGGCAGTAAAATGAAACCAGCAGCGTCCCCAAGTTCATATTGAAATCAGTTACTGTTGTATTCCTTTCTCACAAAAATAATTCTAGTACATATTAGATATTTGTTGCATTGCATTCATATCAGTGTGCTTTCAGGTGGAGTTAGCCTCATGAGAGGGATTGCTGAGCTCTTTCCTTGTCCTCCTCCTCTCTTCTGATCCTGCCAACACAAGGGGCAAGCAATTAAACTCCTCGTTGGAGTGAGGTTATCTCTGTGTCCATGACACAAGCACAACAAACAGAGTCCCGCTGCAGGGCTACATAAACAAGACGTGCCATGGGATGTTTGCTGCCTGTTAGGAAGCAGCTATCAGCACATGGAGGAGATCGGGGAGACCCACCCCTCTTCTCACGTCGCTATGAACAATACAGATTAACCTCAACAACACCCACGGCTGATTAAGAGGCTCTGGAGGGCCATGCTGCTGTTTTGGGGGGTGACTGTTATGGTAAAAGGCATGCCAAAGGGCAACATTTTAAAAGACTAAATAATGAAGAGCGAACCTGTGGCCCTCTCATTACTGCTCCTGTGATTGTGTGGAGATGTGGAGCTGTGCAGCAGAGCAGCAGTGGGGGTGCCTCCGCCGTTATCTAACGCAAAGATTGGAGCAATTTAGATTCAATCTCTCTCTCAGGGCTCTGACCTATTCTCTGCTCAGCTGGGAGGATATTTCTTCTGCTGGAAACAATGACCGGATCATTTCCCATTGGTTTCCTGGAGCTCAGTGATATATAAGAAAGGGAAATAATCTAAATTTTCTGTGTTTTTTGAAATTATTAAAAAGTGCTGGTCCTTGTTCAATATCCGTGTACAAAAGGAGGGTACTTTCCCACTTGTTTTATTTTATCATTTCTTTTCAATCTCAATTTTATTCACATAGGCCAGACACAACTGTAGGTGAGAATGTTAATGAATCAGTGGAAGTTGACATTCATCTCCCACTGCGGTGCTACCAATTGCACACATTTGGCTGTTTAAACTTTCTTTTCACAAAACAATAAAGCAACCATCTACCATGGGATGTAACATACAATTAATTGTAATAATCAGCTGCCCCACTCTATAATTGCAACATTGAAGCAGCGCTATCTATCTATCTATCTATCTATCTGTCTGTCTGTCTGTCTGTCTGTCTGTCTGTCTGTCTTCTAGCTGGATTTTATGGCCCCATTCAAGAGTTGTTGTTTTTCCTGCAACAGCACAAAATGTTCTTGTAATAGCAATTAAAGAGAAAATGCAAAAGAACAGTAAGTAATAAAGCATGGTGTTTGTGCTGAAAATGATATTTCTTTATATTCCATATTCCAACATGTATTTGGATTTTGTACTATACATTTTTTTTCAAGATTTTTACTTGATTTTTACTCTTATCTGATAAATCCCCCCCCACACACACACACAAAATAAGTGCTTAATAACTATACAATACTTATCACTGAAGCAATTTCACAGTGGGGAACTACTAAAAAGAAAAGGAAAAAAAAAGCAACAGTTGGAATTGTGCCCTCTGGCTTCACAGTTACTTTTCCCATTATGAGCCAACAGCATTGGCCCCGTAAGGCTTTTCTGTGGGTTGCCTGCTTTTAGGCAAGCTGCAAGCCCAGAGAAAGCCCCATGCTGACCCATAGTGGTTTTGCTCATGTGTGGCAAACTACCTGGGCCAAATCACACAACAGGGGACTTCACAGCTACACCAGACTCAGCTGCCATATCTGGCCCAGCAGTCTGTCCCATTACTTGCTCCATAACTGCTATTTGTTCGGTTTAATGACAATATTAATATAAATAAGTAGACACAGATGCATAATTAGACTTTAACTAGATTTTGGCAAGAGCCTGAGACATTTTACAAACACACGTCAAATGCTTTTCATTTGCCTTTTTGAATCACTGTCTTTGAAAAAAACCCAAATCAGATGGCATATGGTGGATGGCAGGGGCTTGTTGTTATGGGTTTTTAAATTTTCTCACCTGTGCCAATTTGGTACTTACCGTGGAATTGGTTGCACCTAAAGAGGGAGAAAGGTGAGGTAGAGGGTATGTCAGTAACAAGCCGTGCAGTGAAGGATTGTGTCAAGGATTAGCACAATTTGTGCTCGCGTCGCCCACTTGCTCAAAGAAGCGTAGCAAAAAGTGCAGTCTATTCTGTGGGATTTTGTTGGCTTCCTCTGCAACTCTCATAAACAGATCCTACTCAAAATATTACCAGCAGTTTGTGTGGATATTATGTTGGAACAATTGGGCATTTATGTAAATCCTTAAAGCAAGACAATATAAGACTTTAACTGTGGCTGTGTTATAAACATCAAAACACCGTCTTCACTGACTGTCAGAGACTCTTTTAGCCAAATTGTCAGATGTGAACATTCATACATTTTTACAATTATATTTTATGATTAATTAGCTTCTCTGATCTTTAGTAAAATTCTTCATTAAGGAGATCAAGAGATCAAAGTCTTGGTTTTAGTTTTTTTTAATTGAGTAATACATGTTTTAATGGCCATTTCTAGAGCAAAAGAAGCTGTTTTGAAGATTTAAAGAGAACATTTTTGGAAACGTATTAATAGGATTAACATAATTAACTAGAACTTTTATTGTTATATTATTTGCTTTTTTTAAATGAATTTATGTTTTGATAATTAATCATGTTGGGGTGTTCAACAGGTCTGTAAAACAGCCTCTTCTGCACACACGGTATACAGGCGAATGGAAAATAATATCAGGTGATACACAATACACAGCAGATGTCAAATGTGATTGGTTGCCACACTGCGACTTGCCACCACCTCTGGATCAAAGTTCACTCACTTTCAAATGTATTGCCTGCCCCTTGCTGCCGGCAATTCGATCATGGTCTTCCTAAGTGATTTGCCACAACTTGTAGAAAATGAATGAAAGGTGGCGTCACCTCATTCACCACATCCAGTGTGTTTTCAGCCTGCTGCTTTAAAAGAAAAAGGGAAAAGGCTGATTTGATTGGTCAGACATAAAAAAATGTAAGAGAGTGTACTCACATATATAAAATGTTTTAAGGATTTAAGAATACAAATATTGAAATTTTGCATACTTTTGGCCATTGCTTGTCATTGGTTGAGGGCGCACAACCACAGTAAGAACATTAGGTCAAAGTTTAGTCTGCAAATTCTAATGGACACATACAACTGACAGACTGGAGAAAAAAATGCAGGCAAACATTAAAACTATTACCCAAATAAATTAAGTAAACATGGTGATTTGTGCAATCTCTCTTATCATGTTCCTTAAAACTTTAGCAATGTTGCTGCATCCCCAGATCTCGGCCATACACTGGTGAGTATTTATCATAATCAATAACCCAAACTATGAAGAGATCGACTCTAAAGAAAAAAAAAACTTCAGAGTTAACCAACATGGGAGAATTTTATTGGACATCTGGGACCAGATGTTTTTAGCCGGGCACATACAGTACACTGATTCCATGTACACCAACACGAACCCTGTTGCTGCTACTCTCTTTGTCTCTCCCACTCTGTTTCACTCACACTCACACACACACACACACACACACACACACACACACACACACACACACACACACACACACACACACAGCACGAACACCACCTGGTATAACACCACCTGGGGAGCACAAACAGGACTCTCTGTTAAACCCACTGTCTTTTTTCAGCTGCTGCAATACATCTAGACCGAGGATGTGGCATGGGGCTGTTTTTCCTTGTCTCTGCCCTCCTAACCAGAATGTTCAGGTGAATATGCATTTTTAACTAAATATTTGTGCTTTTTAAGGCATTGAGACAGACAATCCCAGCATAGTAGACCCATGGGTAGTTTTATTTGTATGACTATATGGCAAATATCCTAACAATAAAACAAAAATGATAGGTTTTTCAGAACATCATAATTAAAAAAAAAAAAAAGACTTTTCTAAATGCAATAATGCCTTTCAGCTGTGGTTCTAATACAGGTAACGTGCGTCTATAATCCAGCTAATCCACATGACATTTGACCATCGCCACATCTTGAGATACATTTGAGTGTTAAAAACGACCGCCTTTCAATTCAGCTTTCAGCTGTGTGTGCTTGTGTGTGTGTGTGGGTGGGTGCGTGTATGTATTAGAGAAAGAGAATCACCCACTGCCAGTCTCCAAGGAGAATAATGTTGTAGGGAATGATTTATGAGAGTCAGAACACATATCATAGCATGATATATACATTCCACTCTGAAACAAAAAAGAGGCCACTACTTTATTGTGACCTCCATTGCATCTTTCTGTAACATTTTGGCATTTCACTTAAGACGCGTTTATCCGAGGCTGTGCATATTGGTGTGCAGAGTGCAGAGAGATGTTTGCCCTGTCACATTCTATGATCTGAAATGTGCAATTGCAGATTGCAACACATCCCACAGCTCTGGTCCCTCTCTCTTGGGTCTCTTCTGAGAAGAAAGTCAACACAAACAGAAAAGGGAGCCCCCCCACCACCACCACCACCACACGCCACGAAAACAGAGAACATGATTATTGATGCTTTTACATTCTCAATACAAGGGCTGACAGTACAGATGTAGCCATTACAGAAATCCCAGTTTTATTATAGAGACACTGCTTGTAACTGTGGATTCTTGCCACACTGCTGCTCTGGGGAAAATTCAGATTTTGTTCTTTTTTCAGCTGTCAAAATGCACAAGAGACAATATGGCAACCAGTTGAAAGAGAGACAAGAGATTTGTGTTGCAGTGTTCTCGTTCAAATTTGAGGACATGCTGGTTGAAGCTGCATTAGGCCTCTGGGTGTTTTTCAGATGTAGAATATTTTTGTTATCGTAGTAGCAATATATGTTAAAGTATTATGACTGTTTTAAATTTTTTATGAGAACAAAAATACAGAAAACCTTTCATTGACAATTGATTAATAATTAATATGTAGGATATTTAGAATAATTGGTTTTAAAAGTACTATGAAGACTTTTCATAATTAATGGAGGGGGAATTCCATCATAGGGCACTTAAAGAGGAACTCAGCACTTTTTTGTCAAGTTAATTTATTTATAAGTGCTTTATAGGGAGGAATGATCAAGTAAAAACACAGACATAAACACAAGTCCTCTCACCTAAACAACAGAATAAGTCCTTTGTCAGTGACTCCCAAAATGACAGAATAGGTAGTTTTCCAGTGACTCCCAAAACGACATATATAGACGTACCGGACCTTCGTCGTCATGGTAACAACTACATGTGGTTGATGTTGTGAAACGGTTGCAGTTTGGTTAGGTTTAGGCACCAAAACTACTTGGTTAGGTTTAGGAAAAGATCATGGTTTGGGTAAAAATAAGTATGTTATATACGTAACTTAAGTTACATAGACTGTTTAAGTTAAAACAAGTCAACATTGACTTTTGGTTTCACACAGGATACGAACAGCAGTCTCCTAGGTGAAAGTCCTGTGTTGTTTTCCCCATCCATCCACCTGACCTCCTCTCTACATGGACTTTGGCGCTCTTTATAGGTTGCCGCCTAAATAAACGGAAATATGTGCCGTAAAAAGCTGCTCCACAGACGATCTTTACGGCCGTATTTTTGGGGAGGACAGTCTTGAATATCTTGATAAAATCATAACACAAATCGCTTTGCACAAACAACAAAAAAAGAGTGTGGTCAGGCATGTCTTCATGATGACAACTAAGAGGCTGAAGAAAAGAGATGCGTCTTTAGATAAAGGGGGTGCATTCACTGAGTTGGACCAGGCTGTGAGGCTTTTTGGTTGACCTACTTCTCCATCCTGACTCAGCCGCTTCAGAGGAGTCTTAATTAGAAGCTAATTGAGAAGTTTAACAACATCCTCAGATCATAAAGTGGGAAGTGCTGCAGATATTTAAGATGTGAGGGCTTTAAACATTTACATGCCGCTCAGCTGGAACGCAGTGAGAAAAGCAGGACTGGATGGGGATGTGTCAAACATTTGGGCACTTTGGTGGGCTTGATTGATCTGGGCCTCTGAGAGTTTCTGATGTGTTTTGGGACTTTCGGTGCAGAGAGGACTGTGACATGAATGTCACACAGCATCAACAGATGTTCTTTTAGTGCTTGGATTCCTCTATACAGCAAGTTGATGTAAAGGGGATTCTTACGACAAACAATGCTCAGTATGTTCTGCAAGGCAAACTTTAGTATTCAAGAGCAGAACATACGTAGAAAACACATTCAGATACATCAGGTCAGGAAGAAGAAATTCAAAGTTCTTATGGATTTTTTAAAAATGTTTCTTCTTTTCCTAAGAATTACTCTGTTGCAGCAAGTAGTGTCACATTTGACAAAAGGAGACAAGAAGTCTTTGGCTTCCATTAATGGATCATTTTAAACCTCTTTACCACCACAGTCCATTAAGTATTAAAGGCATTTTCAACATCAGAGGCCGAAGAAGTGATAAGCAAAAAAATAGGTATGGGGGTGTATTGTTTTGATAATTAAAAAGTAGCTTCCAGTGCTCTTTGGAGCTGTTTGAAAGGTTTTATCACAGCATCAGAGACACAGCACCTGAGCAAGTGCTTAATAAATAAAGAAAGTTATGTTGTTTTACAGCCTGAGTCTTATTTTTGCTATCATTCCTATGTGTCCCGATAACACTTTACTCACCAGATTAATTGCCGAGGTGTAGTGCTACAGTGAGACCACTACACAGGGATGCATGGGTTTTCTAAGTGGCTTTAATCCAGTTATATAAAACACTTATTTGAAAGTGAAAATGAAGTTGAATGTTCCCGAAATGCCC
Organism: Macquaria ambigua; assembly: GCA_008360985.2. Lineage (NCBI taxonomy): Eukaryota > Metazoa > Chordata > Actinopteri > Centrarchiformes > Percichthyidae > Macquaria > Macquaria ambigua. The sequence continues at coordinate 207,767 of VMKM01000645.1, read as the reverse complement.
ATTTTAATCATCCATTGAATTTCAAAATAGCATGCACACACAACTATGGTAAGTACTGTAGGTGAAATACGAACCAGGAAGTAGCTCTGCAATACAATAGAAATGTACCTTTGTTTTCAACTCAACATATTTATTTAATGTTTATTTGTATACGGACAAGTATGCAGCATAAACCAATGCCACACACCACAGCATTTATAACCTAAGCTAATTTGCAATGCCCGTCCCTAGATGGTCCTTCAAAATACATAAAACTCAGCAACACATACACAAGAGACTGTGTGCTGACACTCCATGTAGCGCTGTGGTGTCAGTATCACCTTGGCCCCGTATATCTGCAGTTGAACAAGTGAATAAAAGTCAAGTACACGGCTCATATGAGTATTTTCACCTGTGTGGTTAAGGTCTGAGTAAAGCTGCTCTAATCAATATTTTTAATAAAAATTGATTAAATGACTGTGTGTAATGTGAAATTGCTCATAGTGATGATTCCACAGAGAATTATCACCCGACTCTGCAGTTCCCCTAAACTCTATGGAGCATTTTAATGTCTTTCAGCTCTGTTTTGGTTTTTACGGCCAGCAGCTTTACTGTTTTGGTTCAGTCTTATAGCATCCTGATGCAAAAGGCAGCTGTTTTCAGTGAAAAAGCCCTGACAAACCTACTGTACTGTGGAGCATTTAGCAGCTAAAGAATAAAGCTCTGATTTTTCTAGTGGTCAGACTTGTAGAAGGGTTTCATACTGTAAGTGACTGAAATAATGGACTAACTGTAAAAGTGGCATACAACACAGCAGTGACTTCACAGTGTGCCATGCCTTCATTACAGGAAGTGTTCACATGACACATGGTTCATGATGGAACACTAAATTTATAAATTATTCTTGGTAGTTCCAGTTCATGTCCTGTAATGTGTTCTGCTGTTGTTCATTGTTACTGCGGTGGTCTCCATGTCAGCACACACACACACACACACACACACACACACCCCAGGTCAAATATCTGTGAAATATTCCCATATATATTCAGTGCTACATATGGTGGTGGCCATGTACCAGAGAAATAAATGAACCGCTAACTCAAAGGGACTGTATGTTCAATGGTCTTTCATCATAAGCGATAAAGCTAAAGGAAGAATTGTTTTTTGTTAATGCAGAAAAAGACAGACGATTAATCCTATATATATATATTTATACACACACACACACACACACACACACTTCTTGAAATGGACTGTGAACTGAGGTAAATCTAAAGTATTCATCACTTAAGCATTTATACGCTCAGTGTTTGTGTTTCCACCATACTGATGTTAACCAGAGAGTTTCATTAGTGTTTCAATTTTGTGTACTCCATCTATTTTAATGGCTTTATCATTCAGTGGTTATCATTGCGAGGCAGTGAATGAATATCCCCAAAACTTGGGTGGCTGAGACATTCGGTAATTTAAAAAAATGAACAATCCAGGAACTTTGCCAGGAGATTTTCTTAATCAGCTTCTACTCTATTGCACCATCTGTTAGAGTCGACAATAATTAGCTCTACAATTACCTGTGAATGTATAAGGCCCTCTTCATTCCACGTAGCTATGATTACCACACTATATTTTTATACTTTAACGTTACCAGTACACATCTGTGGAGAATGGCCAGGGAGAATGTAGGAGGCTCCTCAGAGATATTTCTGGAGATGAGAGCACATCATTTAATTCAGAACTGTCAGAATCTCATTTAGACTTAAAACACAAAAGTTTTTAGATAAAATATAAGCTATTTTACCACAAACCTGCTGCTGAGCACAGTTATTTACCTTGAATAACCCCCAAAGTCTACAGGCACTCATGCCCATATATCATAGCAGATACTAGCTTTAGGCAAGAGGCCAATCTTTGCCTTAAAAGACTGTAAATTTAACCTTATTGCAAATATGAACACTGATGTGTTGTCTGTCACTCTGATGTGAGGCTCAGAGTTGAATGGGGACAAAGGGAGGGGTTTTAAAAGGTGTGTTCAGATACACAAAGTGAAATTCAGACACGTCACTTACAGAGTAAATGGAAGGATGCAATCAAATGCAGATAGGCAGCACAAACTGAGGTGAAGTTGCAAAGTCAGGATGTAAAATTTTAAGTTCATCAATGTTATTGTTCCAGGTGCTAATAATAATAATAATAATAATAATAATAATAATAATAATAATAATTCGATGGTGGATAGGCAAACAGTTGTTTTCCTTCTTTAAAAGATAATTCCTATTATTTTTGTTGCTCCAGCCATTGGTTTTATCAGATATTTTATTAGACATGATAACATTGCACTCAAGCAATTGCTGAGATCTGCAAATGGGGCAACGTTGCAAAAAAGTAGGTCCAACTGGGCAACAAACAGGAGGCGTCAGAAAGGTTATAAGCATAGCTCCAGGTTAGTCAAATTTATTTGAAAGAGAAAATTAAGGTGAACTGTAAAATTTGAACTCAAAACTGTCCATTGTAAACATCCACCAGAAAAGCTTCCTGGTTCAACTTTGACACACCATATTTGCCACCTTAAAAAAAATAAATAAATAAATAAAAACATTTAAAGGTTGCCCAGAATTACAGATTGGATATCTCAAGTTGTGAAAGTAGACTCCTGAGATCTGTACTTTCTTTTTCACACCAAACTTTCTGTAAAGGTTATTAATAACTTTATCTTTATCAAAATTAGATATTTCATAAACCAGCAACCTTGCTGCGTAATGGGGAGATTATAATCTTTGTTTCCCTATCAGTCATCAGTAATAAAGCACAATCATAATAAGGCAGGTAATTTAGAAACAAATCATTTTTGAAAGACAAGTTTGACAGATTAAGTTAAATCTTCATACCTCACTTATATTGTTTATCGCTTTATTTCTATTAATAATGGTGTATGAAATATGGCATGCAATTCATTCTGCTTGATAAAACCATAATGAAAGCTTGCATCAGAATTAATTTCCCACCGGTTTTGCATTAGCTGTCAAGATGTCCTCAATCAAAGCACTTTTACCAGAGCAGTCAGAAAAAATAACTTGTGATAACTTGTGATTTTCAATTTGTAATTTGATTGAAAAACGATAAGCATTTATTGGGACATGACATATGACGGAAGTGTCAATCAATCTGAGGAAATACCATGACTCATACTAATTCAATTTAGACTTCGAAATCGTTTGATATCTTCACAGAAATTATTTAATTTGATGAAACTCTGGTGACATTCTTCCAATATCCTCTCACTGTACTGAAGCCCTATACTGTAATTTCTCAATCCTGAATCTGCCAGTGGACATGGCCCTATTTGAGAGTCTGCTGGTGTGCTGCGTGGTGGTGCTGGGTCTTGGCAGATGCATGAGATGGTGGAGGGCTCTCACTGAGGTGATTAATCAAAGCTGACATTTGGATGGAAATGAGCTAAGTTGGAGGGCTCATCTCAGTAATAACAGAGCAGAGTGCTGCAGAGCCATTGTCCAATATACAGAATTTAACTTGCATAAAGTATTGCAGTGAAGCCATAACTGCTTTATATCAGACATAATGTAACAGAATCATTAGTCCAAACTGCTCATTAACAATATGAAAAGTATACTCAACAAACCATTTAAATAGAGTCCAAATTCAGTTCAGAAATTAACCTTCTTTATTATTAGGTGAGATCATTTAAATGTAACTAATCTTTCCTACTGATACTGAAATGGAAGAAGCAGCAGGTTTCTTGATCTACTACTGTGCTCCTTCTACCAACTAATGATCAACAACCGATTTGGATCTATTTATATTATATTATGCTATTATATTTAGTTTTTCCAAGTTTCAATTTACAAAATAAATCAAACTGATCAGCAGAAAAAGCATCAAAGTCTTTCAAACAATAGCAATAATAAAAGTAAAGTAATATGATGTAGTTTGTGATGTGTTGCTCAGCCCACTTACTGAACATTTTCTGGAGCTTTCAGCCACATCTTGAAGCACTCATCAGCAGATGTGATAACGTGATAACATGGGGCTGTATATAAAAAAAAAAAAAAATTGCATACATGATAACAACTGAACCATCTCCATGACTACTGAGCAAACTCCGTCCGCTGATGAAGGCCACAAAATGTGACTGAAAGCTCTGGAGAAATCCCAGTAAGTGGACCTCGTGCCACAAAATTTTAGTCAAACTACTCTTTCCAATGTCCATAATTAATTTTAAGGCTTAATATGGAGTAAATGGAATACAAAAAATATCAGTTAATGCAATGTGCTGTTCCTCCACTTTAGACGGTAACATTTGAAGACATGGTGTACCTCCTTTATTTTGACCTATTGAAGACACTACCAAAGATCATTTTCATTCAGTTGTGGCTTTTAAAAATGCACTGCACTGATATAAATCATTGTCCTGGGGACCTTTTTAATGCTGCCTGCTGCCTCCAACAGTCGGTCTCTGGTGGCCATGCAGAGGGATTAGAATCTAAAGCATGGACAAATAGCAATCAAAATGCTTGAAAATGAGTTTAAGGGCATAGGTGCCATGCTAGACAGGCAGTGCTTGCACTGTTGGGGAGATTGAATTTGTTCCATAGGGCCAGGCTCAAGGATATGATTCATTTCAAACCCACTTTCCACCTTACATAATCACCACTTGCTGTGCTTTTTAGGGAGGCTATTCTGTGGAGTGACAGAGTAAGTGTCTGAGTCACTATGGCTGCGAAGCAACGAGGTTATGGTTTTGCTTTGCATTTAAAGCAGTGTTCCACTGAAAGCGGCCCCACCCAAACCTCAGTTTCAATGGGAGAAGTGATTGCAGAAAACAATTTTAAATGTTTACAATGACACTTGTGTGCTGGGATCCACAGTATACATGGGGAAACATCATACAGCCTTATCGCCAGGCAGAATGCTGATAATGGCTTCTGCAAAACTCTGGATTACATTGTATGACAGCATGTTTGAACTTTATTTTTTTCCTACAATATCAGCACATGGCAAGATATGGTTAAAGCAAATGATACTACCAAGTTATAGAAAGTGGTATGGTTATGGTAAGATATGGTCATACTTAATAATCAAACTAAATTGCTATTTCGTTTGACTTTACTATTTTGTCCTTACTAATCAGCAGTGACTGAGTTTCCATTCCATCAACGTCCTTTTCAGTCAACTTGGACATGGTAGTGGCTGCTGTGAGCAGTTAGTATTTTTCCTGTTGGTCAAAGAAGTATGTTATTTCTGTTCTCTTTTGTGGCATAACATTCTGTTGCTTTTTTACAGGTTCTGGCACAGGAAAAGGTTCTTCTTCTCATCTTTAGTTCTACCTACTTTGCTCTGATTGGCTATTTTTTAATCGGAGAAAACTGCAGTGAAAGAGCAGAGCCCCAGACCTATCAGAACCTCTGAAAAAAGCTCAGAGATGTGCGCAGCGATTGAAGCTGAGAGTCTGAGACCAGGCTAGCAGTAATCACACTGAACCTCTGAAGTGAGGTGCACCAGGAGCAGCTCTGATCCCGATCACTGAGACATTAAGAGGATCTTACTATTGCTTGACAACATGTCACTGCTGTCAATCACTTGTGTGATGGGCTTAACACCGGCATTTTTCTGATTGTACAGTACAGTAAAGACAAAGCCATGGATAGATCATTTGTTCCCAGGAGCATGCAACATACAAAACACTTCAAACCCAATGGAATCTATTACAAAAAGACTTGGTTAAGGTTAGAGAAGGACTGTGGTCATGGTTTAAAAAAAATTCATTGTTGGTGTGAGAGGTCACTACACACCCATCCACCACCCTGACCTGCACAGCCTTACTTTTCCCCTGGCTACATAAAAGACTGTTTCCTGCATTGGCACTGGCCACTGATTGGCGCTGCAGAATCTAATATTAGAGAAAGGGGACAGTGGACTGTATCTTCAGTTATTATTTAATGTACTGAACATATACATATACTGACTTTAGTAAAGAAGTTGCAGAGAATTCTCAGAGGTGCAATTATACGATTCAAACATATCAGCAAAGCCATCAAATTGTAGTGATCTGTTTGTGTTTAAGGAATACACAGAGAGTTACATGTCAATACTACGTATTGTTGATTTAATCCTAGGCTCATAATTGCCTTCATCTGACTGAAGCAGTTTGGGATCAGCTTTGTGTTCCTGAATTAAAATGATTTTCTGAATGTTAAAGCAGCATGAAATTGGTTCAGTTTGCAAGCAATTGCTGGGACACATTTCTTTAGAAGAGGAGCACCAAGTATTTCCAATCAGAAAAGCTCTGTATGTTCAGCCTCTGTGGAGCAATGGAGACACAAGACAAAGTGGAACTCACCATTTTTGTCTCAATCTCCGAAAAACAACAAAAAAACAAGCAGTGACATTAAGAGGCCTTTCACTTTGTGACCCAGAAGTGTATTTATGGCACCTCTCTTAATATGCTGTTTTAATAGCTCTGTATTGGATAAATAAAGTGGACTAGAAATGAGATTAAATTAATTTTTAAACAACATCTTATATCTTTTAGACCTCACGGTGGTCAGGAACTTGTGTATTTATTGTATCACCCACTGCCTGCTGCATAATCCTTTGGTGGACATTTATAGCATATTAAATACAATAAAGATTATATCTGCTCACTGATTGGTATTGAAGAGGTTACCACATACTGCCATACCAGAATGCATAAGTGTTACCAGATGAAACTGAGACATCCAAGTCACACCATATTCATTATTACATTATCAAAGATTCCAAGTCACAGGTTCAATACTTGCAATCCACCACTGGCTATGCAGACTTTCACAGAGCAAGAAACCAAAGGCTGTACAATTGGCCAGCATAGCTAACTATTATATACATCTAAACAAACTGTCCTTATGCCTGATGAGGTTGGTGGTGTATTTACCTGGTTTCGCCCTATACCACTAATCAACAGGTGGCAGTAACACGCCAAGAAACGCAGCAATGCACTCGCAAAAGGCAAGGAAGAAGACTGCAAGCTTAGTAACATGGATGTAAACAATGCTGGATTTAAAATACTCAAAAAATAATCTTTGCAAATGTTTAATGAGGAAAGACAATGCATTTAACGTGTTTGTTAGACCTCAGGGATACACACAATGTGTTTTAGTGAGTAACACTGAATGTAAACAGTAAGTTTGTTTCTTTACAAGAAAACTCCACAGGGTGCCTTTAAGTACAATTTTGAGATACTTAAGAACTTTACTTGAATATTTCACTTTCATGCCACTTTATCCTTGCACTCCACTACAATTGAAGGGTACTTTTTTCTCCACTATATTTGACATCTATAGTTACAAGTCACTTTACAAATTAAGATTTTATACACAAAACATGATTTTCTTTTGCTATAGATTCAACTACCCAACGGTTTATGAAATACTATGATAATACTATACTAAATAAGAAAAACTGGTTCCACAACAACCTACTAGAGTAAATGCTACTTACACCATCAGTTAAATATAATCTAATGATATAATATATAATATAGAACAGTATAAGACTGTGGCCACCTTTCAGCATTGTGTACTTTTACCTTTGTTGCTAACAGTATATTTGTACTCTTAACTTTTCAGAGCAGGATTCTTGTTTGCAATTAAGTTTTTTTACAGTGTGGTATTGCTACTTTTACTTAAGTAAAAGCGCTCATCAGTTTGTCCACCACTGTAAGCAAGACAGCAGTACATAGTGTGTGCTTTATAGTTCTATTACTATATCATATTTTCTTTTGAATTAACAGACTACTACTACATGGGACAATTCATTGCCACCACAACTGGATTTTGTGAAAAAGAAACCATTAGAAAAAATAAATACTTAGATTTTGAAATAGTACCCATAATGCCGTAGCATGCAAAGGTGTTTCCTAGTTGAAGCGGAAGTTAACCTGTTCACTCTCAACCAAAACTGATTTACTTGCCTGACTTCAACTGTAGCTAACCTCACCGCGTGATAAACAGGTGAAAATGGGATGAACAGTTTAATGTTTGTGACATACTCATTTTCATGCAGGAGGAATGTAATGTTTACAGTATATGTCCAAAAAAAAAAAAGAATAAATAAAAATAAGCCATCTTGGTGGCAAAAAAACCCTCACAGTACAGTTTTGAAACATTATAAATACACTCAATACATTCTAGTGGGATTTGTTGTTTGCAATAAACAGACCTATTTTTTGCTCTTGAGTTGTGACTAATTTTGTCAGGGTAGATTATTTTCGCCAGTCACCAGACTACAGCTCTGTGCTGAGGCAAACATGTGGCAGTTTCTTGATTGATGGAATACAGCATATGCACAGCCATATTACTGTTGTGACAGCTGGCACAGTTTGAGTAATTGCTCGCTTCTGTATCTTCTTTTATGCATAATTGGAGTATTTCTTTGTCAACAGGGTTCACGTTCTTCCATTTTGTGTGTGTGTGTGTGTGTGTGTGTGTGTGTGTGTGTGTGTGTGTGTGTGTGTGTTAGTAGGTTGGAAGTGTGCAGACATGTATGTTTTTGTGTGTTTGTGCACATGCGCTGACTGTATGTGTGGGTGGATGGGTGTTCTTTCAATGCAGAATGCATTAAACCAACAGATTGTTGTGAGCTGTAACATCATTATTTAATGAAGCTATCTGCTGGCTGTTCTGTGGTGTAACACTAATGATGTAATTCCAAAAATAATACGATATTGAAGCCGGGAAGACATCTGCTTTCTGCATGTGCATGCCATCACCTTAGCTTTAATTTATGCAATACATATGAATATACAATATGGTGCTTTATGTGAATGGAAATATAAGAATAATGAGGTTTCTGTTATTGCTTTCATTGAATTCTGATTCCAGAAACTCCATTAAAATCAGAAAGAATTGCATTTCTCACAAATCCCTTGAGTTGTGAATGTCCATTACACAAATATGAACATATGACCTGGGGCAAACCAAAATATGGAAATACTTCCATTTTCAGTCTCACTGAAAATGTGTGTGTGTGTGTTTGTTTTTTACGTGGGAGTGGTTTGGCCACTGAAGGCGGGTGCTAACAGCAGCAGCTATAATGAAACTTCACCTGTTTTGATTTCCTATTTAAGCACCAATAGTGGCAGTGGCAGTGTGGAGGCTCCCTCTGCCTGATCGCCTCATTAAAGAGCCATAAAGCAGTTTGACACTCACAGGATGCCAATCCATCACAGCTAGGCCACTTCTGATGGGGGGAAACCTCTAGGGGAGGCAAGCTGCAATGGCTAGGAGGAAGGAAAAAAGAAAAGTCCATGTCAAACTGAGCTGTCGTCTGGTGAGCCGAGATGCCAACACCCCTGAGGCGGCAGAGCTGGATCCCGATCCAGTAGCCGACTAACACGTCCCACAAACTCATGAGCGAGGCAATTAGCAGGAGCCCCTGTGGATAGCACATTCCTCTCTCAATGATTATCCCCCCCCCCCCGTTCTCTCCTTCTCTTTCGTTCTGTCTTTGCTTCTCTTAAAATTCCTCTGCTTGCTTGCCAGTCCAGCACTTACAATTCAGCCATCAACACATTTCAGTGCAGCAGTGGTTGTCTGCCCAAGCACAGTTGTGTGGCCTGTTCTTGTTAAACAGCAATGTTCCTCATTACTCTAATTACCTCAGCAGGAAAATAAAAAGAAATAAAATGTTATTTGGGAGGCCAATTAACAAAATTGAAAGTTAATCTATTCTGCGGGAAACTCAGAGTTTGTAGTTAAATTGTCAATGTCTCATCATTGTGTGCAATACAGAGTTAGTCTTTTTATTATTTTATTTATTTGTTGAACTATTCAAAGACAGAATATGTGAAGTGCATCTTTATATTTTCACTTCTATCTATCTATCTATCTATCTATCTATCTATCTATCTATCTATCTATCTATCTGTCTGTCTGTCTGTCTGTCTGTCTGTCTGTCTGTCTGTCTGTCTGTCTGTCTGTCTGTCTGTCTGTCTTCATTTATGGTTATGGTGCAATGGTTAGCAGTGTAGCCTCACAGCAAGAAGGTTCTGGGTTCAAACCTGTGGGCGGGCCGGGCCCTTCTGTGTGGAGTTTGCATGTTCTCCCTTTGCCTGTGTGGGTTGTCTCCAGGTGCTCTGGCTTCCTCGAGTCCAAAGACATGCAGTTTAGGGTAAATGGCGTCACTAAATTGTAGGCGTGAACGTGAGACTAAATGGTTGTCTGTCTCTGTGTCAGCTCTGTGATTGATTGGCAGCCTGTCCAGGGTGTCTCCCCATGACCCTCCAAAGGATAGGTGAGTATAGCTAGTGGGTGGATGGTTCATACTATATGTCTGTGTAATCTTTTATAAAGCATATCACATATTTTATTTTGTTAGTTTGTGTTTTTAAATTGAGAATGCCTTCATACAAGAATTTCACTGTATAGATTCCTGTGGCTCCTATACGGCAATAAAACTTTATCAAAAAATGTACAATCAATAACTTGTATAATAAAGCAACTTTGAGCAATATTTCTAATATTAACATTGGATAAATTACAAATGTTGCTCGGGTGCTGGTTCACATGGAATCATCAGCCAAGTTTGCTGCTCTACGGAGCTTGCTGTTTTGGTTTACTTACATTAACTTTATAGTATTATATGGTAAATTACATATGTTTATTAATAGGTTCAGTCTCCTAACCCTAATCAACCCTGTTTTCAGCAGCAGGCAGCAAACAACAAATGCTGGTGAACATAGTTGAGCATCTAGCAAGCTTAAGGCCCATATATGGTGGAGGCCAAACCAGAGCTAAAAGCTTGTCAGCTGGTCAGAAAAACAACTCCAACTAAATGCTAATGTGTTGGATGTGAAAGTAGGCAACTGTTGGTGAAACTGGTGATATGTGGTGACTGTGTATCTGTCCGTTTGTGCCCCCTAGTGGCCACAAATCCATTAACGCAGCTTTAAGACAAACATTTTTTTCTAATTGAAAAAAGTTCAAATATTGCCAGAATCAGTGAATGCTGAACCAATGGCCACATTACACCTACAGTATCTAACCCATATACTTTTTTCCCCCCATCAAGATATGATTTATGAGCAGGGTTTCCACACCATCAGAACAATGGAAAGAAAAATACACACAAGCAAACACATGCATCCCTGGGGATAATATTTTCATATCACCTGATGATATTCTGTCATCAGTAACCCCCTAACCAAATAGCCTACATTTTAAATCTGCTGCGCACACACTCACTATAATAATATCACTCACCTCGCCCTATAAGCCTCACATTTAACTGAAAGCTAAAACCCATAATGGATGTCACATATATAGTGGGATGGTGGTGAAACGCTCATAATGGTATATTTACAATACTCATCATTGGGAAATGTGGAATGGTTTGTTATGTTACACCTGTCCAGTGGACAATTCCAATGCTATTCAAGGACATTGTCACCCAACAACAACAACAACTAAACAAATGAAAAACTAGATGCTCCATGTCTTTGCTGCAATTTGAATGTAGTGAAAGTTACAGATTGCAACTAACACCAGCACTGCCTGTAATGGTTTTTCCTCTCAGACACTGGTAAAAAAAAACAGGGTACAGAGAATGAGAGGAAGGGTTAAGTTTGATAGGAAAATGTCACAGAACCTGAGGGACAAGTGGTAAATAAGCCTTCCCTCCCTCTCCACACTGAAACTGTAGGATGGCAGCCTGCTTGGAAAAACAATGAGTGCCCTTTTTCCCCAGGCCTGCACATGCTGTGATATTAATAAGTGTCCTTCATCATTTCCCGCAGTGGGATCTTGTTAACCTATGCACCACACTAAATCAATCCTGAGCAAAACAAACTGTGTCACCATCCAGGTGCTTTTACTTAGCCTGTAAGGCTAATAAATAAAGAAGTATTAAATTAAATAAATAAAAACATTAAACATCTCTTGGTCAGAGAAAATGGAACCAGTGCACCCAAACACATATGATAACACTGTGGACCATTCACATACATGCATTTGCTGAAAACATTCACAAAATTGTGTAGTGAAAGGATTTGGTATGATGAATGTTTGAAGGTTGTGTTTTTCTTGTTCAATTGAATCCAATTTTCTTATTTTATAAATGGCAACCTTAATTTTTGTTAATGTAGGAGCAAAAACATAACAAAAACACAACTTTTACAACACAATATAACACGTAGCACATTGACACATTAAATCAACAATATCAAAAGTAGAATATAGCAAGGAACTAGGGCCATGGGATCGAGATTGTTTGTTTCAATCTGTTTGATTTAATCTATAGTTGTTTCACCTTGACTGAGAGGAAGAAATTCTGCCTATCAGGTGTGGTAAAGGGAAGCTACATTACTCAACTTTGTGTAAGACTTCTAAACCTCAGGCGCTACTACCACCATCATTGCCATCAGCCATGGAGGGACTTCTTCCTTTGAACATTTCGGCCGGGGGTGAACACAACATGGGCAATGGGTCAGATACAGCATCATTCTTTTCAAAATGGAAAAATGATTTAATAATAAATTCTCTGATGTTGAATGCACTGAAATATTGAAGTCAAATTGGTCCTGACCTGCATAAAATATATTTAATCAAATATGTAAAAATCAATAACCTTGTAAAAATATAAATGTTAATCTAAAAAGCAACTGAATAGACCATTTTCACAGCAGCAGGAACGGTGTAACTAATACTACTAATAATGGCTTTCAATTAGGTTTACCAGTCCCAAAGCCCTGGTTTCTATCCTTTTCCTTACAGACTAAATGTGTTGCTGCTCCATGTGGTCGATGCTACAAATTCTATTTCAAATAGGACCGTGGGAACTGTATTATGAAAGTGTGCAATTGAACACTAGCATCACCAAATCCACAGAGAGTTACACTTTTGTAGTGAAATCTAATTCAAGTGTCTGCCTGAGGTCCTGGGAGTTGCACTGACTTGAGAAAGTCAGGCAACGTGGCGAATAGAAGAATAAAGAGAAGAAACAAACACACTTTATTGTCACCACCAATTGCATTGTACATCTTAGTGCAGATGCCAATTAACTCATATAAACAGAAGTTTACAGTCTCAAAGCTTCAGTGTTATTTTTCTCTTCTTCTTAAGGGGCTTTCACTCCAGTTATTTCAATGAGGAGAAGGCAGCAGAGGAGAAGGCGGCAGAGGGGAAGCGCTTTCAATCATGGCAGTAGGGGTGTGAAGCGGTTGCCGCCCACTTGAACGTGCACAGATGTTGCTCTACCAGCCAAAGTTCACCGTGCTGAACTTATGGTGGTAACTGCCTAGCTTTGGCCAATCAAATAGAAGGGGAGGGGCATCGCGGGTCAGAAAGAAGAGTGATGGAGGAGCTGATAATGCTGGTGTCTCAATACCCGGAGTTGTACAACACGGCGCTAGCTACTTATGAGGACAACCAGGACACATAAATTCAATGCATTTTTATTTGATTAGTTCAAGTTCAAGACATTTTATTTCTTTAAAAAACAATAAGCTACATTCCAATTTCACATCAAATTGTGCAACCATTGATTGAAACCTATCTTCTTGGGGAATTATTTACACAGCACCAAGCTAGCTTGCACAGCTGCTACTATGGCAAATCATGGTTTTAAAATATATGTAATCAAATATGTAAAAATCAATAACCTTGTCAAAATATAAATGTTAATCTAAAAAGCAACTGAATAGACCATTTTCACAGCAGCAGGAAAGGTGTAACTAACACTACTAATAATGGCAATTGCACATCAAATTGTGCAACCATTGATTGAAACCTATTTTCTTGGGGAATTATTTACACAGCGCCAAGCTAGCTTTCACAGCTACTACTCTGGCAAATTGTGGTTTTTGATTTGATTTGCAAGCTAGTGTACGTGTTGTGGACTTCTGGGTGGGTTGTATCAAAGCTATAACATTCACTGAAGCAGCTGCCTGTTATCGCAGCCTTGGACCGTAGCGGCAGCAGCCGCTTTTAAAAATGCTTTGCTATTTTGGGGAACGCTCTTGCTGGTAGGCGGTTGTCAGGGCGGTTTCTGCTCTGCGGTGTGAAACAGCCTTTAGAGCAAACAATACAACTGATGTACAGTGAGTAGTGCATACAAAAAGGTCACAATTAATACAAAGTTTTTGTGCACAAAGTTTCTACAACAGGTAGTATAATGTGAAGTAAATTAAAGAAAAAGTCTCATTGCTCGAGGTAATTTGTTTACATACTGTACCACACATACTGCATGCAACTTGATTACTGAGCTGTAACAGCACTCATGACCTCAAGCAGATTAGAGGGAATAAATGCATTTCAGTATTGAGAGCATTTCCATTTACCAGCACACAAATCTGCTTGTGAAAAGTGCAGCTTACCTTGGGTCATCGCACCCAGCTCCATGGGAAGAGATCTAACTGAATCAGTGATTAAAAAAAAAGAAAAAAGGAGGAGGAGGAGGAGGATTGGTTCCTTCTGACTGAACACACTGTGATATATTCATCAATACTGCTGAAACCATACAAGCAAGGCCGCAGATAGTTTAGCCGTTCTATTCTTGGCGAGGCAGATAGTACCCCTCTTGTTAAATTCATCTGTCAATGCTGTTAGAGGAGGAGATAAGAAGTGGAGTGACCCCCACATGGAATCAGTCGAAGTCATATTGATCACTCTTGCCTTCATTTCAGCAGGATGGTTAAAAATGATTAGAGTTCCGGAACTGAAGTTAATTCTCAGGGATTGGCTCTCTATAACAAGAGTGTGACATGATCAATGCAAATGATCTCACACTCCTGTGCCCTCAAATCCAGTTCCCCTTATAGGCAAAAGCTTAATCAAGGACTATCTGTCATTGTTTAAGATTTGCATTATGGCTGTCTGCAAAGACCTTACATGGTGTGTCCTGGCAAGTATTCTGCACTGTGCTTTTTAATGCTCACCGACTGGGGAAAAAGCTAAGCTAATGAGCAATCTATACCGGACTGGTAAGATTAAACATAAGCTCCATGTGATAACTTCTTTAATTAAAGACACTCATTTTTACTACTCACGCTATCTGAGAAAACAAATCTTCACACTTCAGCCTATAGATGTCCTCAAATCCTCTTCATTTCACTTGGGCATCTTGGGTACAACAGAGGAGAACTCGCTGGGAGAAATAACATAATCATTGGGATTTCACTCTAAAAAGGGGGAACTGTCGGTAAGACGAAGTGAGCGTGCATGTTTATTTGTTGTGCTATACAAGCAGCCGTCAGCCTCCAGCTAATGACACAGTTGCGAAGTAAGCTAGTCATCTCGACACTCTCGTTTCTTTATACTTTCACTGTTTTATCAATACTAGAAATGAAACTTTAGCAAGTAACTCACAATCACTATCCTCATTCATATTTTAGGATGCTACAGTAGTTACTTTCTTTGTGGCAGCAGCTGTGAGTGCCAGACGCAAGTTCCAGAAGAGGCATGTGCAGGCTCTAATGAAGCTTGCTGCAAAGGCTAAAGAGGCATAAAATAATGGAGGCCTTCTTTAGACTTTTAAAGTATTTGAGGGGGTGTGTGCTCTGCGCTCTGTATATTTCCCTGATTTTTTGTCCTTTGCCAATCACATACCTGCATCTGAGTGGCTGTGAATGAAAGTCACTGAAAACAAAATCAAACGGCTGCTGCAGCAATCACATTTCTCTCTCCCTCAATGTATTACTCCATAGTTTTCTCTATGGCAGTTGCCATGAACTGCTCTCAGTTAATCAACACATGTTGGTCAACACAAAAACTGAACACTGTGATGATTCACCATGTCTTCCACACAAGCGCTCTATAACTAGCGAGAAGCACAACCAAAAACATTTTCCTTGATTAAAAAAAAAAATCCTTACAGTGAAATGTCTCTCAGAAAAACAATCTTTGGTTTACAGCACATTATTCTGTACACAAGTTGTCTCGACAGTGATTCTCCACAACTACTGCCTGATAATATTGATGAAAAGCAGGGATGGGTGGGCTACTGACCTCATAGCTGGTGAACAGCGGTGTGTTTCATTAATCGTTTAACATGCCTAGTATGTAGCACTATAAATCAAGAGAGTGGTCACATGCAGAGTGAGGGAGGCAGCAAGGCAACAGAGGTTTAAAGTAAATCATTTTAGCCACTACGCCGGCCGCAAAACTACAAAAATGTTATATACTTGTACTTTCACATCGTCACCGTTCATTATGCAGAGAAAAGAAATGTCAGAATACTATTTTTGTAAGATGTGGCCCTTGAGTGTACATCATTGTTCACTCGCTCCTTGGTCCCTTGAAGGGGTGATTTCATAAAAAATCCATTTGAGTTTTCAGAGTAATGGTAGACACTTAAAATGGCAGTGGGGATTACCCAAAGGCAAGCGACCAAGGAAAACTCAACTAGGGCTTGTTAAACAACTTGCATCACAGATTTGTTGGGCTCCAAGGAGCTCTGCAGCTAATACGGGGAGACCAGGAGACTCAAACAGGTTTTGGGAATCAAGGGGGCACAAGATGTGAAAGGCTGGGCAGCATAGGCTCCATGATTCTGAGCAGTACACTGTTTGGGAGAAGGTAAGCTGAAGCAGACTTGGCAATTGGCGACTAGCAGTTAAAATCTGAGGCATGTGCTAAGATTGCTGCCCTCAGCCATCCTGTAGAACAGCTTTTAAAATCCATGCTTGTTTTGCACCAAAACCAAATTTTTTCAGCAATATTGGAACAAGGGGCTTATTTCACAAAAGTGATGCGATGAGTACTGAGTGCATCCAGATAGAAGGTGGAAGAATCACATTTTACAAAACACTCACAAATTTGCAACCACCAACAATAATGACAGTACAATTTTGCACTAAATTCAGTTCATTTGAACAGAATTGTTGCACTAAAAAGGTTCCTATTCACTGTGCAATTTTGGGCTCTCCCAAACAAAAGTTGACAGTCGTGTGCAGTCGTCAATTCAAAGCAGTGGTTTTAGATTGCATTGTGAGATACGTCCACCGACGGCTGATTTAAAGCTTTGTAGACCAAATACTGCCTGCATCAAAAGTCTGACATTGTCAGAATTTTAGGACCAAATTCTTGGCTGTATTCGAAACCGCCTACTATACTAGCAGTACATATTGATTTGGCCAAAATGTAGTATGTAGTATGCAAACTGATTCGCCAAAAAATATCCAGTATGCATCGAACCAGTCTACCTTGCCTATTGTGTTCCACAATGCAAAGCACTGGTGGTAGTTAGCCATTAGCCGTGCTATTGTTTACTTCCACTTTCCAAAAGCAGAAACCGGCTAAGCCTGGCCATGGATGTATTATGAGCCTGGCCTGGCATACTGCAAAAGAAATCGATTTGACAGTTTCATACTGCATACTACTATGAAAAGCATTATGCAGTATGTAGTACACACCGCGCACTGCGTTCGTCGGTAGTATGTAGTAGGCAGTTTCAGATACAGCCAATGTGAGTCAGTGAGTCAATGTGAGCTGCTGCTATGACCCACGTCTACAAACAAATCAATAAGAATGATATGATGCAAATTACACTTTTTAATTAAGTAAAAATAAAAAGCTTTTAAAGCATGATTTGACATGCCTTAAAAATAGATAACATACAGTCAGACACATTCTGTCCAAGATTTTATTAGACCCATCTCGCACAGTGTGACATCCAATAAACCTGCAAGATTGTGGCTATTGCAAAGTGTGTAGTGTTGTGCTTTAAGAGGATAACTCACTTACAGCAGCAGAGTAAAACTGTGTGGAGCTCAACTTTGGTTCAACTTTGTTGACATGCAAATTTTCTGCTGTACAACAGTAGCAAACTGTGTTGGTACTGCTGACCTCTGAGGGGTTGGTCACACTTAAGAGGCCACATTGTCAAAAGCTTTTATTTGAGCTTATTCCATTTCCATCTCTAACAAAATTATAATTGCAATGCCAGCAAGCAAATTAATTCATCTTTTTTTAGGTTAGGATACAATTACACTTTTAAATCCTCTTTCTAAAATGACTAGTGGTTTTTCCCATTTTATTTGAAGTTTCAGTTGCTCTATTTCATAGGAATTTCAAGTTATGAATTCAAGAGAAGTTCAAAACATTTTCCTTATTAAACGGCTCTAATTAAGCTAAAAAAACTGATTGTATAACCCACAGGCTTGTCTTAAAATACTTTAGCTAGAATGTGAACTATGAAATTAAATAAATAAATCATAGAATAATTACTTATTTTGTTTTCACTTTGTTAAATTTAGACCATTTGCTTTGTTTTTGTCTTTGCTTTTATTAATAATTACACTGCTCTGCCGTTTCTCTCAGCAGACGAGACTCCAGTACACAACTGACTGAGGACACGGCCAGAATACATTAGGGATAATAAGGTAGACCTTAATTAGAAGCAGCTGAGACAGGAGAGCACAGGACTGCATGTGGGGAAAACACAATGGGAGACTCAGGACTTCCATTTGGCACTTCTGCAGTGTGTTGCATCTCAATTCAAAGGCTGCATCTGCCTATAGTCCATATTTCAAAACCCAATATGTCACAACAGGGTTGACAGACCTTTGCTCTTCCAAAGGCTTCTCCAAAAGCAGAGACATAAATGCAGTGTTCCTTGTTTGAATTTGGAGGATACAAACTGCTTTGCGGTCCATTATACAATGGTCAATTGTTTAATGGTGCATTCAGAAGGTCCTTGTCAACGTAGGGAAGTCAGGAAACATCCTGACTATAGTTACCGCATCACACTTACCAGGTGCTTGCATCCAGGTTTTTATCAGTCAGTTGTAAATACATCCACTGCACTCTACAAGTGAGTAATAGAAACCAGGCATAAACTCCACTGTTTGTTACAAATAAATGGAAGTTAATGGTCATACAAAACACTGATGTTAATTTTTTTATGTTAGTATGTATTTTATGTGACCCAACACAGATTCCTCTTGTTGAAGGTCACAACTGCAGCATTCTGCAAGCAAAAGAACACCACCTTCTATTTCAGAGAGTTTTTTGTAGTGCGAGAGTTCTCTTACATCATGGCAAAGAGTTTTTAAGCACAGCTTTAAAAGGGAAAGAAAAAAAAGGAGGTGTGATTTGGTTGTAATGTATTTCTCCTTATCCATTGCCATGTCCAGCTGTGTCACAGGTCCACACTTTTCTTCTGGACACAAGATTACCAAAAATCAGCATCCATGCCCTGAGCACCCTTGACTGTGCTTTGCATCATGTCCCAATGCTTCATGAACACAGCGTTATACATAAGAAAAATACCACTCATACCTAAAATACTAAAAATAGAACTGTAGCCACCACAAAAAGCAAGTAAGATCAATTTAAACATAATAAAATAACTAATCAAATAATGAATCTGAAATTATAACCATGAAGAATTGGTCAAAAATGATGTAAAGCAAGCTTTAAAATCTGTTGTCACAAGGAAACCAACTGATTTCATTGAACATAAAAATGTAATCTACAACACAAAACTGGTAAAAACTCATCTAAGCAAATCCAGTGTCAGTTCAAATCGTTTCTCTTTGTGTCCTGACAATAGTACCCGCATATTAAAGCGCAGAAGGATGTGACTTGGTTGAAATCTTGCAGGATAATGTGCCACTGATTGTTGTACCCTGCTGCCATCTAATTGATACACCTACATGATTTCCAGTGGCTGTCATTTTGAGCAAACAAGGTGACAGAGGAGGAGACAAATTGGTGTGAAGCACCGTAGGCAAGAATTCAGTACAGTGAGGACGATGAACATAATATGATGAGCTGATATTCAGAGTGTGACAATGTAAAGCAAACCACCCCCACCACCCCCTCAGGCCCTTTCAGACTCCAACTGACTCCTCTTGATAGGAGTGTCAGCCGATGATTGACATTTGCTAATTTCCCACTTTTGCACGGGCAGTTTAAGGACAGTTATAGGCTCGAGGCTCCGAGCAGGAGTCCGTGTTAATGACAGCCCCTGCTGGGACAAAACCAGCCTTAGAAAAGTTCATGTTGGCTCCATCTTAATAATCATGGATCCATGGCTCCACTGAGTGTAATTGAGGGAGTATATTTGACAGAAAATGATAGAAACCTCTTTCAAATTTCAAATGTACAAATGAGGAGTGAGTTTTTTGCAACAGTGCTTTAGAAAATACAGCTAAGTGGGAGGTAAGGTATTTTTTATTCGTATATTACAGCCAAACTTAAAAACAAGATGCCTCTGGATTCACCTCCAATTTCGCTGTTTCTGGTGATTTTCCATAATTGCTGTAATCAATTTTGCTACTGTATTCTGACTAATTGGGATTAATTTGTTTTGATAGCACAAACCTCTTTCAGGCCTTGGAGTTATCTTAATTGTTGTTACCAAGGATGCAGCAAACCTGACAACAAGTGTGCAGCAAAGAAATCTAGCAGCAAATTTAGCAAGACATTTAATAACTTCTTTTCTAATAACATCTTCCAAGTATATATAAAAACTATGAAACATGAAACTAATAAGATTCTAAATTTATAAAAACCTTGTGAAATTATGGTGAAAACTATTGGAATGGAAACTACTTATAAAATGGTTCATTTAAAAGACATCAGAAACTGTAGGAGTTTCTTTCCTTTCCAAGTCTGTGCAAATTGATTTTCATAACATACTAAAATAATTTAAAAAAAGGAATTCTTTCTAAAAACTTTGGAAAATGGTCAACTATAACATAAAATGTCAGTGCAGGCAGTGCAGTTCCATGCAAATTACCTGTACAGCACTTTGGTCATCGTGTGGTGTTTTTAAATGTGCTTTATAAATAAATTTGACTTGACTTGACTTGCAGTTGCACTGGGCCCCTGGGGATGGGGGTGCCCATAGAGAGAGTGGGCCCTCCAACAATGTGTTGGTAGAGAAAGGGCCCTTGCGAATCAGACATACGCCTGTGTTCAAAGAAGAACTCACATTAAATTAAATATGGTGCCATTTGCTATATATGCCCTCATTTTTTTGGGGGGGGGGGGGGTAAAATAGTCAGTAGCAATCTATAACAAAATTATATGCATATTTTAATTCCAATACAATAGCCTCATTCGACTGTGCAATCCAACACATTGTTGGTAAAATATATATACGCAGGCTGATGTGTGTGCTTCATAACTAGCGTGCACTACGGCCCATCATAATGTCGTGCACTGGGGCTTGTTTTAACTACCTTACACCACTGAGAACCACTGCCATGGTCCATTTACTCAAAATGTCAATCAGTAATAAACCATCAAGTTCCTAAAGAGTAGACTTCTGCTGCAGGTCCAGCGCCAGTTTTGAGACCAAACCTTATTTTTTTTTGCAATTAGACTCCAGCATCGCAAGCTTTTTGGTTTCCAATCTTATTTATAGTGAGTAACAGTGGAAGACATCAATCATAAAGGTTGACAGCGGCAGTTGTAGTGGGTTGATAACTCACTAGCACCTGTGCTGTTTCCAATAACCCCGCTGCTTCCTGTTGAAAAGAGGACGTTGCTGCCTCCCTGCTGTTTGTTTTTAAGAGCAAAATGAAAGACCGAAACAGCCAATATGCATTCAGTCCAGGAAGGTGAAAACTTTGCATCTACAATAGTAAAACTGAAAAACACACACAAAAAAGTATTACTTAATTTTGTGTCAGTTGTCCACCCCATGTAGTCGGTTGTGACACAGGTTATAGTGGAATGTAAATTTCAGTGGAAGCAGACAGCCAATCTTATTGATGATGGGTTTGTTTGAAGTCATCATGATAATTCTTCAAAATCAATGCGGGGAAAATGTATTCATTAAAATATTAGGCAAACTCTTGCACTTGGCACACATGTGATGGAGGCAGAAAACTGCTGGAATCCTCTAAAAGTGTGTTGGTACATAGCAGCAGAGCAGCAGTTTGCTTTCAATAAAATAGCATTTAAAAAAAACATCACATTAAAATGAAAAAGATCCTTATCACGTTATATAATTGATGCGATAAGAATTCGGTTGTCTTGAAAATGGATGGCAAGTCTTTTGAGAGAAGACAGAAAAAAGTGACTCGGTGACACCAACAAGACTGATACCAATACTAAATGCCAAAAAAAAAAAAAAGCAATGCTAAGCATGAAGAACGACAGTGCTAAGTGGAAGTGTAATATAAGACTGCAAATCCAATTATTTATTTTTGCTTTTTTGGGGAAAAAATAAAAACTTCCTTTTTGTTTTGTTCCTTTTTAAACATGAACCAACCCAAAACAAAAAAACCATTATGTTTGACATTTAAGATCATAGAACTAAGTTTCACATTTTAAAGGCTGAAAGAAAGGTTAGTATGTGTCAGAGACTCTAATCTCAACAACCCTAATCAGACAACAACAGGTGCATCTCTTCAAGTCTCCACACACCAGTGGCACACCCACACAGGTGTGTTCACTTGTTTTGATGCTAAGAGCTCATAGCTTTGTGGGCAGAGCACAGACTGTGCTAGATTGATGTCTGCCTTCCAGTCACGTTCCTTTTTGTTGTACCTTTTCAGGCAGGACAACTTACACATTTTTTAAAAATATTATTCTAAATTTTTGTTGTCGCCTGGCTTGCCCTTGATCTAAGATCTCATCGGCTCAGATGTGTGACCCACCACATTACCTTTTAATAGAAGATCTTCATTTTCTGTTTAATTGTAAAGATTTTGATTTGGATTACTTGTGTTTAGTATTATGAAGATTTATTCTATGAACAAATAAATCCTCTGTGGTTTATAAGTCAAGAGATGTTGAATTCAGTCCAAATACAAAGAACTTTACCGGTATTTATTTCTTGTGGGTGTTATAAACACAACACTTTGGGCACCAAGTGGGATGTGAAGATTTTTCTAAAATACCATCTGTACACGTTGACTAAACCCAAACAGTCTAGTTGTGCCGGACAGATAAATCAAGGAAACGTATGTCTTGTATTCCCTTTGCCTTTAGTTATCTGTGCATTCTTAACCAACCAACAGGCATTTTTTTTATTTCGTTAAAGATCCATTTAAACCAAAGTAAACATTCCTGTATTATTGGAGAGTTTATTCTCCATATTTGTTGAATCTTGCCTGCAGAAAAATGACATTTTGCATATTCAACTGACCTGCTGTGAACTAACTAAAATCTCTCTAGGTTATGCAAGCAAACAACTGGAATTCATTTTTTGGAAGTGTACCAATTGGACACTCTACCAGTTTTCCCTACAATTTTAGTACCAAATGTTATAGTCCTTTTACAGGGTGATTTTTTTTTTTTTTTAGTTAAATATCAGTTCCTTTCTTGGAAATATTTAGGAAACCAGAGTGTCCAGTTTACAGGATACATGAGCTGTTCTGAAAAAAGCCAAATTACACTTATCATTCTCATTTACTTGAAGTATTGTGTGAATATTGGTTCATTAGTTCAATTAACACCTTAACTTATTACTTCCTGAACATTATCTTAATTTTTACTGCATCGTTGTCCTATTTTATCTTGTTTTTATTTAGACCCAACATCAACCTGAGCAGAGGTCTAATCAGCCTGAACTGAAAACACCTGTGTGGGCCTTTTAACATGACATGACATGCAGTGGGGACTGGACAGTGGGGATAAAACATGCTGTTATTGTTCTCCGGATTAAAAGATCTTGTAAAAATAACTGGTACAGTGCAACCCCTCTGCAACTCACTCACTGCTATGACTTTACTTGCATTTCAAAACATTCCTTATGAATATTTTATGTCAGTCCCAAGGGAAAGCTTTGACATCTGCAAAAGCAATCAGCCGATGGCCACTTGTTTACTCACAGCTGGCTGTAAGAAGAGAAAGAACAGACCCTTTTGCATACCCATCAAAATCATTTAAAAATAAATATTTTACCCTTCTGCCTTCCGGGCTCTCTTTGCTTAAATGTGCAGCGTGTGTGAGTGACACTTGCACAGGCTTGTGAGCAAGGCCTGGGTCAAAGACTACTTGCAAATCAATCTTTGTGTTTTAATCTGCGTGCAGTACATGATGGCAGGGATTTACTGCACCAGCACAATTAAGGCTGTGTCAGCAAAGTCGACAGGTTGTCAATCACACATAAATATACTAAATTGACTTTCAAATACATTCCTGTTACTGTCAGAAAACTAATTGCATTGATGTATGGCAAAACCAAACATTATGGCACTAAAAAACAAATAGAATGTATTCTTGATGTGGGTGGCTGATACAGTGGATAGTGATGTGGATATTTTAGGACTGAGGCTTTACTGTTGCCAGTATTTTGTGCTGATGTTCAATATGTCTGAATATCAGCATTGCAAGCATTCATTCGTTCTCCTAGAATTGTGCTCTGATCAAGGTGAAAATAACAGTGGAACAACGTTCAGACTATTACAGGACACAAAAGCTCTCCTCTGAAACTCAGGCTGATGCAATTCTCTGTGACTCTTTATAGCAGGGTGACCCATTCCTTTCAGAAGGGAAACACTAGGAGGAGAGACACACATGATGACGAAAATGTTTTTAAAAATCATGAAAATGAAATGTCAAATGTATGTTTTTCTGACTTCTTTATGTAGCAGATCAGGATGGCTCTATCCTAAGCTAGTACTGAACATCCATTATATTAGCAAACATATATATTTATCTCAAAAGGCAGAAATACATTTTGGCATGAGTAATTAAATGTCAATGTCCCTATGCAGTACTTTGGAATTAACAATCAGAATATTTTAAAGCCTGTTTGCATATTTCTCAGTTTTTGGCCACTTGTGAGCCAAACAACTCAACAACAAGCTGACAGACACACTGCCCTGACCTGTTATTGCCTTATTATGGTAAATGTGTTAGCCAATAATTTCCTATTTATACATCTAACAGACACGGGCTAACATTAACATTCCTTTGGAGTTGGGTTTCTGTCCACCTGATGAATTAAAGCCAAATTTACCCTCCTTTCAGCTCCGGCCTGGCCTCGAACAATCCCTGAGAAAAAAGTTCTGGCTCTTTAGCTAGATGTTCCATTTTCTTCACTAGCTAGTTGCTAGTTGCTAGTTTGTATATCCGGTCTTTGGTGGTGGGCAGGTAGTGGGTTTATCAGAGCTTTTTTGAAAACTGCTCCCTGCTGCTGCTGGAATTGGGGTTGATAAGAGTACAATACGGAGAAAATAAGTTTGTAAGTTATATTGGGCTACAACAGTTAGTTAATTAATCAATTTAGTAGATCTACATAAAATGAACCCACAATTTTGATAATTTATTCATCTGAATGTAAGTGTTAAAGTAATTCAAGTCAAGCAAAAATGAGAATTGACTTTGGGTATCCTTGAGTTTTGACTCAAAGTTTTGACTGTTGGTCAGAGAAAACAAGCAATTTTAACTATTTTCACAATTTATTTTACAAATAGGAAAAATAGCTGAAAGATGAACTGATAATGAAAATAATCGTAAGTTGTAAACCAAGAACCAAAACAATGCACTAAAAGAGGCTAAAAAGCATCAGTATGAGCAAAGCCTTTCACATTACACATGGTCATTTGATTCATTGTTAATTTAATTTTGATTGTTATTTAGGCTCCAAATTAGCTTAGGCTGTTAAATCTTGTATTTTTTCCTGAAACAAAGATTCCCTGCATGGTCGCTCTTAAATAAGCATGAGGATAAAGAGCAATATAGAAAATATTGATTAGTTGAGCTCTGAACAAGTTAAAAAGATGTATCTGTAATTTGTCCAGCAGTGTGCCTCCACCACAGAGTTTCCTTCTATTCAAAGAAGAACTAATAGAATGCATAAATGTCCAGTGCTGTACATAATCCAAAGACCTGTGAGCTTATGATACTACAAAACTGATTAGGTAAGAGGTGATAAAGAGGAGGCAGTTCGATTTACACAATTAGAGGGAAAGCGTTTATGCCAGCTGATTCATTGGCTCTTAATAACATCATACAGTGACTGGTGGCAACAACACGCATGCAAGAATAAAACAACGTGTAAAGATAAAGAGCTCATAGATTTCTGTCCCTTCCTGTCCTGTCCTCCCCTCAGCCTCAGGCCTGAGCGATGGCTCTCAGTAACTTATGTGGCAGTGAAGTTATTGCCATGATTGATGGAGCCCCAAAGGAATCAATAGCATGCATGCCTCTGATGCAGGAAAATGCCTAGATATTTCATAGCCATTAACTGACCACAGTTACCATACTCAGGGCAATGTTTCTCAATTTGACCTGCCTTTTCATATCAGGGGGTAGGTTAGATATGAAAAATCTCAGTCAGATACAGAATGGAAAGGTGCATGTGTGCTGCTTCTACGCTCTGCTGAAAGCGTCGGGGGCTGAGCAGGAGGGCTGCCGGTCTGTTTCTCGGGTCAAAGGAGATTTGTTAACAGCGTCTGCTAGATCTCTACTATCCCTTTTAAGTGATAGTGTTTACAGGCAGGCTCGATGATTTATGACCTTGCCTCCCACAATCGTATATCGCTCTCCGTTTCTGAGACACCACATGTAAAGCAAAGTCAATTAAATGATTGGGTGACATGGTGTTTTATCAGAGGGGGCAACATTGCAAATGGAAGCACTACCCTGGTCAGTCATTTGACCTTTAATTATCTTCCCTCAAAACTAGATTAGGTAAAGCTTTGCACCCAGTGGAAACATGTTGTTATCTATCCTTTCAATTACCCCAGTCCCTTGATGAAGGGGAGGAGGGATTACATTTGAAAGAGGGGGAAAAGAAAAGGATAAAGGATGTTGTTTTAAATGCAGCGATTATCTCAAAGGCTGCATTCATGTTTTGTCTCTGACGTTTTCTGTATCCTAAAATGTTTTTTTTCTTTATTGTATTTCTTATTATATACCATGTTTATTTTCTAACATTTTGTTTTTGCTCTTTTTTAAAAAGTATTGAACAAATTGAAATTTGGACCAGGTGATGGTGCTAAAGGAAAAGTTAGTGGATCACCAAAGTGATTACAGTTCATCCTGAAGGGGGCCTGAATGTCTGCACCAAATTTAATTGCAGTTCATCCAATATAGTTGTCACTCAAAACCATAAGAGTCAGTCTCATTGGTGATCCTCTGACTTTTCATCCAGCACCACAAAGCCTTTCATTCAGATTTCAAAAGGCTCATCCTCTGGGGATCACGACTGTCTGTACAGAATTTTGTGCCAAACCATTTAGTAAATGACGAGATATTTTACAAGTTAAGTGAAACCTGCTGGTGGTGCTACAGGAGAGATTACCAAAGTCAGGGGATCACCAAAATCATGAGGGACTTCTCCTCTGGGCACCATGGACATCTGTTTTAAATTTCATGGCAATCTATCCAATAGTTGTTGAGATATGGTCTGGACCAAAGGTGGATGGACTGACTGACGTGCCACCGCAAGAGCCACATCGCTAGCATGGCTTAAAATATGAGAACTCACTAATGTCATATGATCTGATACAGAAACACATCAGCATTTTTATCAGTTCATAAGTTGTAAATAAAATTATCAAATGATCAAGAAATAAGTTTTTTTCCTAATAATTTGGGAAAAACAGTTATTTTAACTCTCCAGTCTTGCCTAAGTTACTCTAAAATTCAAAGGTTCAGCTGTTGAACATTTAGGTTTACAAGTAGTTTGCATGTTGTTAAAGGCAGTTGTAAGTAAACAATATAACTTTAGACACTCAGATCATTAGTAATCTGATTAGTTAATAATAATTATTATTATTATTATTATTATTATTATTATTATTATTAAAATAAGATTATATGACAAAATGGCAGAGAATAAATACAGAAACTTGACACTAAGAAGTCTGAAATTTTCTGTCAAGAGAATAACTAACTAACTAATTGGAATTCATCAGATAAAATTCTTGATGAATCAGTGTGTTGAGTGAAAACGATCCACTTGTGTGGAAGCACTAACTTCCTTTCAGATCTGATAGCAGATGGAAGCCCCAAGAGCCGTGATACTGAAATTAATCACAGCATTTTTTGGGAAAGCAATGGCTCTGTAAACAAAATTAACAAAGTAGATGAGAGGGCCAATACGGTCATGTCCCATTGACACCAAAGCATTATTGTCACAACAGACACGTACAGAGCAGAATATTTCCTCCTTGGCATTGTATGTCTTTCTGAGGCCCAAGCAGCTGGGGTTCTATTAATTAACTTGGCATTAGCAACGTTTGGTTTTTGTTCAGCACAGAGTGCACAAGGGTGTTTTAGGACTGTTAAATTAGGGCTCAGGAATAGAGGAATGCTTGCACCAGATTCAGGGAAAATTACAGCCAGTCAAACCACGAGGGAAGAAGCCTCTTCTGGAAGCCTTCTGTAATTTAACATGGCTGTCAATCACTGTTTCTAAAGGGCCCCTAAATCCCTTGTCTGTAGTGGGGATAAAACAACAACGCCAGGGATTGGCGACAGCTCTATTTCTCAGTAAATATTCTCCATAACCCTGAAAAACAGATGTCCAACATTCAAATTCTAAATAAATGTTGATAAGCGAAAGTTTGTCTTGAAAGCAAGCCAAATCACCATTGTTCAGTGTCCCAATAAAAGCCATATCTACAGTATGTGTGGAATAGAAACATTCCAACTATGATATTAGGCAGGAGGTTATATTATGAAGCTGACTTTGATTTTGGACTTAATAGTTCACCGGTGCAAAAAAAAAATGCTTCTAGCAATGACCTTTCCTTATTTTCAGTTTGATGACCATGTATTCTTTTTTTAATATTCTACTTTAGGTTTTATGTACTGTGAGGATTTAATTGTAGTCAATTCATTAAACTCTATACATGTGAAGGTTACCAAATCTTTCAGAAGCTGTAAGAAGTGAGCAGAACTATAATATTTTCGGTGACTTTGACTACAGATTATTTTTGTTGAAAATCCATTACTGGATTTCTTGAGACACATGTCATTATTATTTGGTCTATGGTGTGCTGAGGCCCCCTGTATTACTGATCACCCTCATTTTAAGCGGCTACAATCAATATTTTTATAATAACAATGTATAAAATGACAATGTGAAAACAGTGTGACGATGTGTTTTTGCTCGTAGTGATGAACCTACCGGGAATAATCACCAGTATCTGCAGCTCCCCTCGAGTTTCAGCTCATTGTTTAGCTGTCCGGCCCACAACTTTACTGTTTTGGTTCTCTCTCATCGCTAGTGTGGTTTTTGAAAGTTTCTAAAAACCCTCAGTACACTACCTGCTCAGCACCAAACAGCAGACAGACATGGTTAGTGACTAGCTAGAGCTAGAGCTGCTTCAAGAGCAGCTAAAGAGGGAGATATTTTCTCAGGAGTTAGAGACCAAAAACAGAGAGTGAATGGTTTTACATTCTCCAGGTAGCCAGAAACATGACTCCAAATGAATGATAATGTTGTTATGTAACTGCTGGATGTGTATATAAGTGACTGCTTACTTACACTTACTTCGCCATATCAACTTAAAAGATGATGATATGTCAATGTTGTGTTCACAACTTGTTTCCACTGCCCCCAAGTGGCCAAAAAAAATCAGTTATTGCAGGTTTAAATAAATATTCAGAAAACTAGCTTCATTAATATTCGCTTAGGGAGAATTTATATACATTTTAATGAAAAGGAAAGTAACTCTAAAGTCATATAGAAGCAGAAGTTCTCTTTTATTGAAAAAAATCAGTATCCAAATGGGATAAATTTATATCTTTTCTTTTTAGATTCATGACATTGCTCCCTATCTTTGCATATACTATCAGTCAGATAGCCATTGGCTGTTCTATAACTGGCTAATGGTCACACTGAATAACACCCTGACCACAACTGCAACACAAAACAAAAAGCCATAAGCCACATTAGCTTTCTAGCTAATGTGTCCTCTATCTACAAGCATAGCTGCATAGCTAATTAGCTAGTCAGCTGTAGCACATTGAACAGCTTAAAAACTTGCAGGATCAGTTTAGATTCTAAATGGTAACACAATGCTGTCTGTCCTTGGCTTGTACGCTACAAGCTTTGTTTACCTTGTGCCTCGGTGCTCCTGCTGGCTAACCTGTCAGTCAAACACGTTCACCGGCCTGCCCCACTCAGCAGCTCGGAGGCTAAAGGATGTATCTCCAAAGACACTTTATTCCTCCTTTTTGAATAATGAAAAATGACTTTTGACAGCAAAAAAAAAAAAATACATATTATGATTTTTTAGTTGAAACTGAAGCAAATCCTTGCAGATTGAACACGGACTCATTCTCTTCTCATGCTGTTCTGTAAAGGTGTTTAGCATATTTACACTGCAATTTTTAGTGATTATTTTTAACTTGTGTGCCATAAATTCTACACGTATAATACACTTGCAGAATTATGTTGTAAGACAACCACAAAATTGTGATTGTTGAATGTTCAGGACATGGTCAGGTAAATATTTGACAGTGTGTATTCATTTGACTACAGAGAACAGAGCAGCAACAAATGTTTTGAAAGTGTTATGGAATGAATTGACTGGTATGTGTACCTACAGTACAAACCTCATTGCAAGACAAGGGAAGTAAGTAAAATCATTGATTGATAAGAACTGTTGTCTTACATAACACACATCAGTGACATACAAATACATTTACAGATTTGTATTTGTACTTTTTTTTTGTATTTTGGTAATATTTGAGATAAAAGATTAAAAATACACTTTAAAGCACAATTAACCCTAATTGTGGACATGTGGTGTTTTTTTTCATCCAGTATCCATGAGTGAATGATAGGGGTGACTGACTTTTGCTCTGTGGCCAAAAAATGCAAATCCATTCTGCTAAGCTCCACTGTAATTGAAGTAATTAATTTGGGCAGACGGATATAAGGGTATTATGGTAATGCTAAAAAATCAATTTCTCTGCATAATGTTGGAAGAGCTGGTTTTAGTAATACTTCAACAGGAAAAGCCAGGTTTTAGTTATGCTTTTTAATTTGTGTGTTTAATCAGGGGTCATAGTCCACAGAAGAAATTCATCAGTTCTATCCATGGTTTTGTGCACACATCACACAGCCTCCTGTGGGCCCTTCAGGTTACATGTATTTTCCCTTTTCTGTCTGCTGGTTTTGGATACTTATAAATTCCCTTTTCTAGAATAATAAATGCTCTTCATCGCAAAGTGGTATAACTCAGGAGTAATTCAACTCATACTCAGACCTAGTGTCCAGCAGAGATCCAGTCTCACTCAGGCTTTTCCAGAGAGAAATCATCTGCACAGGGAGTGATGTGGTACCTGCCACACTGACAAATTAAAACCCCGCCTCAACCATAACTGTTGACATTGTTACGACTTCACACAGAAACAATAAGTATCTAAGCAGCAGCGGTACATTATGATATTGATTATTCAAATGAGTACACATATAAATGTCTTCTATGACATGCTTTAGCAAGCGCATTCATGGGGTTTTCTCCTTTAGCTTCACTGATAAAGTGAAAGCTGGAGATTTTGACATCTTTAATGACAGAGGAAGATTCAAGCGGACTGGGCAGACAGTGCACCAGCCAGCTCATCCCTGATAAATTAACTGTGGACAACACAGTGCCAAACCCATCACTGCTTCGACAGCTTAAGTAGTGGTAGGTGTAATAAATGATTCAGTAGTCCCGAGAAGTAGGGTGTCAATTTGTAATGTCCTCCAAATGCCCAACCACCTCTGCCTACAGCCACAGAGCTTACAGATTTGTCTGAAACCAGCTGTAAATTTAATTTTAATGGTGCGACACCTTTCGCTGAGTCATGCACTTTCCCCCCTTCTCTGCTTTTCCCCACTCCTCTCTGCTTTTCCCAATGCTGTCACAAAACCGTCTTTCTCTCTGCCTTGTATTATCTCTGTCAGCAGAGAGCCCATGGATCTATCAGGCCAAGCTGGGAAATACAGATAGTGACAGGGGTAATGTGGACCGGGTCACTTCACATGCCTTAACTTGTCCCTTCTTCCAGCGCTCAATCGTCTGCAAACCACAGGTTGAGAATTTATCTCTACGACTTCCACTCAGCTTTGTGTCATTTGTTTACTCTCTTCCAGCCAAAGCGAAAGGTTGGATAAGAAGAATACACAGTGAAAACAAAGACAAGAAAACCATTCAATTTTCCAACACTCCTCATTTGCAAGCTTTTTCATGTAAAAACCCACCTCTCCAACCTAAATAATTAAGTGGTTCTGCCATTAGATGCATCAGATTTATTTTATTTGCCAGTTATGGTCACAGAGAGCATAATCTCTGCCCTCAGAATCTGACAGAACAGAAACATGAAATCTTATTCTTCTATCATGTCTAAGGCTCTTCTATCAGCCTCTAAGGCCCAAAGGCCTTGTGCCAGGGCTTTTTTGGGGACCTAAGCAGAACTAGTTTCCAACGTTTTCGGACCAGAGGACCGTTTTAATAGTTCTAGGTATGTAGTTCTTGGGGGGGCACCCAAGTGGTCAGTTCCTCTGAGAGTCCCCACAAGTGTTTGGTCCAAAAATGCCTATATTGTTAATCATCTCATTTGATTGACATTGGCCTGATCATGTGTTTTACAACAATAGAAACAGTAAAAGAAGGGAGAAGAAGGAAAGTCATCAATGCTTTTACTTGTCTGGGCAAGTAAAAGCATTGATGACTGAGCAGCTGATGGTAATGAACAGCTCTAATCCCTGGTACTTGAGGCTTGGTCATGGGTTCCAACAAAGACAGCAGTCTTCAAAGGTGGGAAGCCAGTGAGGGATCATGTCCTTGTTGCTCCAAAAAATGACTTCTAATGGTTGAAGAGGGCATTTAATTGGACAAAGTATGGTTCAATCTGGAGACATAGTATGAATTTCTGCATTACTAATACCTGGTGAAGCTTCATGCTGGCAAGTGAAAAGAGCAATATGTATCAAAGGATGTGTACACCCCAACCCTGTCTTCTAGAAAATATGTTTATATAATACTAATTTGTTTTCCCAATGATGTAGTGATGATAAATGCAATTGCTGCCTGGATGATGTTCACAAGGAACGTTTTTTTCAAGTAAAGGAAGTGCTGCATTTGTGTACTATGTGCAAGTCATAGGGAGTTGATCGGGGTGGATGTATGGGGTGGGCGTACATAGCGTAAGACTTTGATACCAGGGACCGGTGTTTGCATCCTGAGTACCGCACGGGGTTAAGTTTAGGCATCAACTTGAGTTTAGTTCAGAAGTAAACACATCCTGTCTCTAGCTTCAGGTCACTGTGGACTTTTTCTGTATTAAACCAGGGCCGGGATCTTTCCCCAACCTTAACCAGTGCTGTGAGGGCCTAAACATAAACAAATGTTTTAGTTTCTACGAGATATGTAACTTAACAATGTTTCCTCATAATCTTGAGTTAAAAAAAAAGACTAACCAATCTGGGCAGCATTACAATTTTTTAAATTCCATCTTTTTAAGAACTGATCACTTTTCTTCTGAAGTGCTGTTTGCTGAAATGTGTATTTGAAGAAAAGAAAAGCCGCAACAGATCCGGAGTGACACTGCTCTCCCTATCATACAAAGCTCTACAGCATACTTTATTCAATTTTATTGGAAACCCTTAAATGAAACCTGTGAGATAAGCTATATTTCCTTAATGCATAGGCATTAACAAAATATTTAAACATGTATAAACTGACTCTAATGCAGGCATTATGCAATGCATGTACTGTGCAGCTGTGCTACAGTACGAAAGAAAATGTAAATATTGGGTTGACCTCTATCAGCACACTCAATATTAAAGGGCTTAAATCATGACTGTGGGCTAAAAACTTAATTGGGACATCCGTACTTAAGAGGGATGTTATTGCCAGAATGTTATTATGCGAAGTTATTGCTGAGGGTCATGTTTTTTGAAAGATGAGTCATCTCTTTGGTAAACCATGTTTATAGACTGACTTGGGCTGATAATGTGGCAGTTTACTGATGGCACTGATTCCTGTACTTCTATTGAAGTCTGTCCTGTGCTGCTGTTTGGTGCCACTAAAGTGCAAAACTAAACACTTCTTGGGACAGATTTTCTTAGATTCAGGGTCATCACATGTTTACATCAAAACACAAAATGTCAGGTTCAGCTGCAGTCTATTTCTTACTGTCAATGTGGAATGAAACCAGGTGCTATTTGGACAGGTGAGGTACAGGCCAGTGAAGACGCACATCAGCTGCGCGGTGTGAGAATAGCCTTTTGACTTCACCTTCAAGCACTGATGTCGAGGAGGGGGACTTTCTATCCCATGTCTGGAGACAAATTGTGTGTTTGTTCTTTTCTGTCAGTGCACACACACCACCCTCAAGAAGTAATAGTGTTGATATGAGTTCCCTTGTACAGAGACAAGCTCTGGCTGTTGTATTGAAAAGAGGGGGCTGTGTATGCTGGGATGGCCATGGGGGAGTTTTCGCTTTCATCAACGAGGTCAGCCTCTCAGCAAGAGCTTGTTGCTGCCTAGTAGTTTATCTGTAATACATCATCGGTGATGGATGGGTAATGGAGAAGCCATAGCCTTCTCATTCACAGCACTATATCATTTCTGATAAATCTCCAAGCTTTCTGTTCATTGGGTTTCAATGATAGGTTTCCTCCATGGCAGCATACTCAAGGTATAAAGGCACACTGGTCTATCCATATCTGGCCTCTCAATTCCCCGACTTTCTTCTGGAAGAAAACTGACTGATCATGTCTGCACTGTTGAGATGTGTCACTACAAAGACGGATACCAGCTGTGCTGCAGATCATAATTATTTTTTTGAATAATTTTAATGTTTTAAACGTTTTATACTAGGCATGTTAAAAAAGAATAGATTAGAGCAACAACAAGGGACTGGTTGCAGTGGGAATTCTTTGTCAAATGTTTATTACAGTTCTGTTTTGTTCACCAGTAAATGATCTTAAACAGGGTAGTTGTAAGTTCAGTTCCTAACCTAAGGGCACTTTGACTGTAGTTGGTGTTAAATTGTTTTTTATGAGCCTGTCCAGGGATTTGTGCCAACAACTTTTTACTTCTCTAACAACAGAAAGAAAATAGAATTTGCATTTCCAGTTATGATTCAAAACTTTACTAAAGCACTCTAAGCCCGCAGTTCTTATGGCATCGTATACACAGGTGAATGTTTGTTCAGAAGAATAGCACATTATCTGTATGAGACTGCGAATGTGATCTGTGTTTACTGAAGGGTAGACAAAGCAGCTTACCTTCCTCATCCCCCTCCACAGTTGTTTTATCAATCCTACAATCCCACTGAATTAGCGGCCACACTGTTAAGCACTGAAGCTGCCATACCATGATAAATATCTTGAATGAAAACACTGATTACTATCGCAGTATTACTGTTGCTGCTTCTAGCTGAAAACAAGGTTATCTCACCTTTATAACACCACCTCTGGTATCAACTTAATTCCTCTTCTCATCAGGGTCATCATTAAGCCTCATATTGGCTATTACACAAAGTGCTGTTTGTGGTATAATAGGTACAACAGTAGAGTGCATTTGGGAACTGGTTATGATATTATGAGAAGTTCCGCTAGATTAAAACATTAACCCTGAAGTCTTTTTTGACACCCACTAAGGAGAAGTGTCAATGGGGTCGTTCTGTGTTCAATAAAGGGTAAATAATGATGATGGCTAGTCAACTTCTTAAAAAGCCAAGAGGGGGCAGCAGCAGAATTTGCTTTGTGATGAGACAAAAAGTTGAATATTCCTTCTGAGCAGTTTAAAAGTTCCTTCTGTTCATGGACCTTTTGTCCTGAGTATGCAGCGATAAGCGTATACCATAATAAACAGAGTACGATACTGCTGGCACTGGCTTATATTCTAATACCGAATCTGTAGTGCAGCAATAGATAGAAGGTAACACAAGATAGCTTGAGGTAATCTGTATGAAGTATGAGGTATATTCATCCCCTGCACCAAATAATCCTAGCTGTTTTTAAATATAGAATAGATAACTGCTGGTCTGATGGTTTTCTGGGGAAATGATAGACAGTGAAATGGAGCCAAAATTAATGGGCCCTTAGTTGAACAGACCTAAATTCATTTCACAGGCCCAGTGAAATGGAGTTATCTGAATCAACTGTCCTCCATGGCTGCCTGAGGGATATTGGAGACGGCTAAGGTCAAATTATAGGGGGGGCTCAGCTTGTGTGTGACTGTGGAGGAATTGCCTTAAGAATTCGCAGGAGCCTGACAGTCAGCCAGTCAGCTACAGTAAGATCTACTAAGACAGAGCTCAGAATGGGGAGAAAATGCAAATCCTGTTGTGTATTGAAGTTGCTATTGTCAAAAATGTGAAATCAAACAAGCATGCAAGTGAAACCAAACAGCCCCCACCCCCTCTAAAAAAAAAAAAAAAAAAAAAAAGGTTGATCTCTGATTCAGGAATGATTCATCGCTGACATGGACGTGAACTCTTTTTTTTTTAACAGAACGCTGGCATTAGAAGATGAAGAATGACAGTGAAAAAGGCCAAATATTACACGTGACATCCCTCTCCCTATTGGAGGAAGATTTTCTGTGGCAGACAGTCACAGAGCTAAAACGAATGTGATGCTCTCCTGACACTCCCAGGTCTTCTAATGAGACTGTGCTTAAGGTGTAAATTAGTTACACAGCCTTGCTCATCACAGACACTGGAGCAGCAAATCCACTGGGTTGCTCCAGTTCCACCAGACATGATGGAGATCCATTTCATGAACATCATTCATTAATATGCTAATGGAGGTCATTAATGGTTGATAGCGAATTTAATGGAATTACAGTACTTAGCAGGTCATGGCCAAGAAGAAAGGGACACTGTTCCCCACAAAGAGCCATTTGGACAAAAAAAGAAAAAAGTATTTGTGGTGAAATGTTAAGTGTTTTTGTCATACAACAGACAATCACATAAAGTGGTTATTAATTATGTTTTGTGTGCTGTTATGTAAGGAGAGCACTCTTGGTAAGGCTTTGCTAATATAAATACACTGAATCACTTATCCAATCAAGCATTTAAGTAGATTTAAATTTTAAAGTTAAACTTTAATCATCCCAGGGGCTGCAAACAGTGTGAAGCTGGTTATTCAGCACCATGGACAGTGCCACATGCATAAGCTTATCATCAACAACAACAACAACAACAGAACTGGAAGGGCTTCATATGAATGATAAATGGATTGGGATGGGTACAACGCTGTCGTTTTTTCTAATGCAGCACACAGATGGATGGATACACTTATGGAAATGGTTAAATTAATGACATTTTTCTAACAAGTTGTCACTTTTTGTGGCACCATCCTGATCAGAATTGACAGTTAGGAATATAAAACGGAGTCTGTGTCACACCAAATCTGGCACAAATCTCTGCTGGGACACGACATAAATCAACTTCAGAACCACGGACAGCTACAGCACAGCCCGGCATACTAAATGGACACTGAAACACACAGGGAACTGGGTTAATTAGCACCACACTGAGGCTGCTGTGCCTGTAGAATTCCAAGACCTGATTGCTTTCACAGATTCATTTCTGCTGTTTCTGGGTAGATTTAGTTTCTTTTCTTTAGTCCTAGCAGAATCACTAGTTAAGAAATGACCTCACTGACACCACACACACTGGATTGTATAATAAAGCAACATAACCCTTCCCAATAGTCACATCTCAGTATTGATTACATGCTTCTTTCACAGGAAAACACTAATTGTGATAAAATGTTTGCATTTCAATATTTGACATTTAATGTTTAACTATCTAGAATTCATTAAAGCCAGCATGGCCTTACCTTACCCAGGAGAATGTCCACATCACTGAGGGATTCAGATTGTATTTCAGATGTAATTCAGACAAAAGACCCTCTTTTTGCCGCTGCATATTAATTAGAGCCAATAAAAGACTCTGCTTTCCTGACCAGTTCAAATCCTACACGCTCTGGCCCCTGGTTTTGATCATTGCAATCTGAAATGAAATCAGGTGCCTGGGCATACAGTTTAACAGCGCTGATCCCTGTTACTATAATGTGTGCTGTCATAGTCATTATGAAAACGCCAGCATCTATTCATCCACTCAGTGGCTATAGTCTCTGCTGCATGGTGATTTTAGCAGAGCTGCCTTTGCAGTGCCACTTAATGACTCATGGTTCATGCATAGGCATGCTCCACAAGACAAAACCAAAGAGGATTAGACATTATGCTACAACACCTTCGCTCTCCTCTGACTAATGTGACAGCTCAGACAGATAAGGACTTAAATGTTGACGTCCTCTTTTGGAGGCGCTTTTTGGAGTGGACCAGACAAGCAGTTATGGGGGATATTCAATTACTTCCATTGCCCATGTCTTAATAAATAACTGCGGCATTAAAAGAACTATATTAGGGCATAAAGTTAATGACAAGAGTGTCATTCCGCTTAGTGCACACCAGTGAGAAGGAGACTGTTAACAAAACGCATGTTATCATTCTCGCCACGCCGCGTACCTTATTCTTCCCTCTTTTGGCAGCTATTACAGAGGGCTACTTGTGTCTTAAACATGTGACTAAGTGAGAGAGGGGCACAGGGGAGAGCTGAGGCGCCCATGTCTGTTATCTGCTGCTGGGCGCCTACCTACAGTTTCTACAGGATCTGGCTCCTCCGCTCCTCCACTACAGCGATGCGGAGTAGGCGGGTCAAGTAGAAAAAAACGGCGCTGGGGTGGAATTCATAACGGGATATTTAACCATCTTCGTGGGGCGGCTGTCCGCGTCCTGGTAGCCGCATTCCGTCGCATCTGTCCGACGCTGGACCCCGACGGTTTATGGCTGAAACAAATGCGCAAACGCGTCTTTTTAATCTTCTAATCGACAGCCCCTTTGCGCTCCTTGAGTCTCTCTCCTCCTCCTCCTCTCTCTCCTCCTCTACTCGCCTCTCCTCTTGACTACATCTCCTGCTGGATGATTTCATTTTGTAAAGTCATTATTCCCAGAAAGGTCAAAGCCTCTGCTTCTAGGAACGTTGAATTACACTGGGATAAGCCGACTTTTCGCCCCCAAAGTCAAAGTTTGTCACTGATGTAGAACCGTGCGACGGATTGGTCCGGAGCAGCCTTCCTCACCGATCACTTTTACCTCTTTTCGGATCCTTGAGTGTGTACTAGTGTTTTTTGGAGTGTTGTTTTTCTCCGCGGAGTTGCTACTGAACCCTGACAAACTGAAATGAGTTTCTCTACAATTTCGGCAGTTGAGAGCCACCGAGATTCAGCAGGAGAATGGGAAATACTGAGTTAAACTTTATCTGCTGTTCCAAACCGCGGTGAGTTCTTGTAATTATGCTTTTTGTGTTGAATTTGGATGTGTGAATATAAAGTACAATTCCTAAACATCTAAACAAAGCTACCTGTGGATATTTCTGCTTATTGTTTCTGGGAAATAACTACATACCAGCAGTGTACCTACTTGACCTGGATAGCATCTGCTGTGTTGTGACATGTGTGAAATGCTTTGTGAGGCTTGACCAAAATGCAAGCAGAAACACCCACAAAAACACACACACACAAACATCTGCACAAACAGGACTACAGACACAAACACACTCACAAACTATCTACTGCCACTTACAGGAAAGCATACACAATATTGCTTTCCATGCTTTGTCAGTATACACATGAGCACAATCAGACTCATCTTCTACCTTTCTCACTGCCTGCCTCCTTCCCACCTCCCCCTTACCCACGCTGCCACCCTTTTATCTGCCTTTCCAACAAACATCTCTAATCTATATTCCTTAGGGTGTATTGGCATTCTCGCCTGTAGAGGATCAGATCTCTAACACTGATGTGTGCGCACAGAGCACGGTTTGCCAAGCACCAGCGAGGCAGAATACCCAGCTCGCTCTCAGCCTGGAAAAAAAAATAGAAAGAAAGGGAAAAAAAAAGTCCCACTGATTTCATAATTATACATTTCACCCTCAAGCGTCACCCTCAAAGAAGGCACATGAGTCAGGGCAGCCTTATGGGATCGTCAGTGGAGGCTCTGATAATGAGCCAAATGCCCTCGAAGAAAACAAACAACATTTTAAATGCAATCATACTGGCCCAAGGGCAGGCTGGCATAGGTGTTATTTGTAGTGTTTTAAATTTAACTTTATATTATCTTAGAGTGAATCACCCACTCTAGTGGCAGGAAGGTAGCTTTGTAGCCGAGCTTTATGGGGAAAAAAAAAACAGTGAATCACTGCTGTAATTCTCATTGCCACTTGCCAGTGTTGGGCAGAAGTGCCAAAGCCTCAGACTTTTTATAGGGCCACAACAGGGCCACTGTTCAGCGGTGTCCTCATCTATCCTGGGAGACTGGTGAACCCAACCGTGTCTAGGCCTGAAAGGCACACTGTCTCCTCTTATGAAAAGAGAGATTTCTCTCCTTGTATCGTTCACCTGCCCCACAAAGAGAAAGAAGTTAACAGCTCGACACATTTTCTACATTTTCTCACTGTTAGGATGTCCAGCCAGGCTAAACGTTCATGTGTCTACTTTAATGCTGTTTGTCAAGATGCTGATGATAAGACCAGCTGCCTGTGATGGACGAATACTTGAGAGGAGACAATTTGAGCTTGAAAAACACTTTTACACAGCGACTGTGACTGAGCAGGGAGCCGTCTATAAGCTTCTAAACTAATGCCAACAGGAGGAATTACATGCCTGAGAGGGCGCCTTGTTCCTACAGTTTAGTGTTGGGTGCCTGATAGGACTGGATGAGGCATCATTCGTAGGTGTGATGGCTGGGGAGAGAATGGGAGAGGAGGGAGGAAACGAACCCTGCCACCCCCCTCCCACAGCCACTGTAAACACACCACGAGGGAATGAAAAGACTCTGTGGTGTAAATGCAGTTTCAGTTTGATGCAAAATTGTTCTCATCGCTTAGCCTTTAGTAGGGGGGTGGGTGGGATGGGGGGGTAGAATGCTAACAAGTGTTCGACTTAATGAATGAGGGCCCTTGCTGTGTGAAATACCACTGCAGTATATTTGATTATAACAGCTAATGGGAAGTGGGAGTTGGAAGAGGGAAGGTATAATGAAGTCTGAAATAAGAAGATAAGGGATGGAAATAAAAAAGAAACGAAGAAAGAAAAAGAAATAAGGATGAAAAGAAGAAAAACATTGACTCTGCAGTTTTTGGTGGTATTTCAGGGTCAAGTTTTGTACAGCCACAGCCCATTATTTTATGATAATGAGCAAACCGTCGAGTTTCTAAAGTGATGGAGAAGAGCGGTTGGAGGGTACAGAAGGGAAGAGAAGAAGAGATGAGAAGATGAGAATGAAGCAAAAGAGGAGAAAATCATAAAAGAGGGGGGAAAAAAGTCTCATTGAGGGATTTGAGACTGGCTAGGGCGTTAAAATAGAATCTCTCAGATTAAGTGCGACTGGGGCATTAAACCAAAATCTCCCCATGAGGCAACTGGTAATTGAATGTTGAGTCTGTCCGTTAGTGTGTGTGTGCTTTTACAGAATATGTTCAGACACAAGACTGCTCTTACAGCAAATTTGCTGTCAGTGACAAAAAGTAACATACTCAATTTCATATTATGGTTGACAAATGAAGCGCAGACTTATTCTAGCTAAAATAGGCAGGCGTCAGACGTTCGACTTTTGTAACCATGGCCATGACCATACACTAAGCAAAAAAACTCATTCCTAATATTAACCAAATTAGTGTGACAACAGTTAAAGCTGCCTTCAAAAGGAACTTGGAAATTGGGAATCAAGTGGTTTAAGCCGCGAGAACACTGTTGCTATGTGACTGACAATTAAACAGATGACTCCTAGTTCCCTTTCAAAAAATGGTTTATAATTTTGTGCTTTCTACATTTAAGGGGCATGCCGAGAAGAAGAGAAAGATGGAAAACAAAAATTATTGAATTGAAAAAAAAAATCCATGGGCTTCAAAATTTTTAGACATCAGCGTCGTCACAGCTCCTGAACTCTGATCTTTCAGAAAATGTCCACTTGTGAATAGGGCTGGGTGATAAAACGATAATGATAATTATCTCGATAGAATTGTCCTCTAGAAATATACCAAATGTTCGATATAATTAAACCACCCATACACCAGGAGAGGGGGGCGTTAATGCACCTTAAACGCTAGTTGCCACCCGCCATTAAACAGAAGAAGAAGACGAACAGCCAAACACAGTGTCTGCAGGCTTGTAGAAGGAGCGGAATAAAAATAATAGCGGTAAGTGGTAGTGGTAAGGTATTTTGGCTATTTGCAGTCCGACAAAAAACAGAGCAGTGTGCATTGCAAACTGTGCCGAAGACACGTGCCAGCTAAGACGGGAAACACCACAAACCTGTTTCATCATTTGAGACAATATCACACGTTAGAACACGCCGAAAGTAAGAAATTACAGTCTCAAACGAGTGTTGTTAGTGGACCCTCAACATGCACCGGGCCAATAAGTGCGACTACCCAGCAGCAAACAAAATGTTTAAAACCGTCTGTACAAAGGGTTTGTCATGCTGCTGACCAGAATAAAGATTTCTTTGTCTATTTATATTGTTTTATTTATTGACATAATCCTTTAAAACACCTTAAAACTTTCACTGTTTGGCAAGTGTTTGTCACGTTCTGACAATAAAAAATAGTTTAAAACCACAATTAACCTTCTGGTTTCTTCAACTTTCAATCAGGAGCAAAAATCAGCCTTTAAACTTGAAAGAAATATGATTTGACATTTATCATGATAATTATCGATGTCGACTGATATGAAATTTTTGTTCATGATAACATTTTTGGCCATATCGCCCAGCCCTGCTTGTGAAGTTGTGAATGTTACATCAGTAGATCACAGCTCCACTTAAAGGCATCATAAGTTACAGACAATTTGAAGTTAGTGGACAAGACCACTGTATTATATCCCCCAAAAAGTGCAAAAGGTTGAGCTTCAAACAAGATGACATGAAAACTACCGTTTGAATACATTGCATGCTTTCTACGTCTCCTTCCTCAATCTATAGTGGAAGGAAGTGAAGTAAGAATAGTAGAAAATAATGTCAGGTTTGTTCCATTCGTGGGAATTCAGGGAGCCAGTGTAGCAGCAGAAGACGGAAACGAAATAAATACAGAGAAAGCCAGAGAAAAAAGTGAGGAAGGAAACCATTCCTTTAATTTAAGAGCAACCTTTGTCTCTGTTTGTACAAGGCCACCAGCAGAAGAGGTCTATTTGTGTTTTACTGTGATTTATAGAAGCTTCACTCTCTGTATGTTCTGGTGATATGCAGCCATATAAAAACGTGCAAGTGAGAAGTTTACAGTCTGGGTAGCAATCATTAAGGTGACTTGTCCCCCGTTTGCTTTCAACTTGAGTATTTTATGTACAGTAGCTTCAAATGATTTACTACAACACCCTTGCAGATTACAAAATTGCACACTTACTTTTAACTTGCTAAAAGCTACACATGTACACACATATATAGACACTGATAGAGACCACCAGCTAAGTAATGGATTGAATGCACCTAAATAATGAGTCCCCTATTGCTGCCACAGCCATCAAAGAAAACATACACATATACATTATATACAGTCTGACAACCACACACACACACACACTCCCATCCTGTACTAGCATATGCCTAGTTATATTGATTGTCAACACTCAAAAATCAAGGTTTGTTTAGACTGGATTTGGAGGAGCTTGAACAGACGAGAGGCAACTTTTTGGATCATTTTTTCATCTTTGCATAATGCTGTGAATTTTTGATGGCAGTGTGTGAGGTGACCGGGCTCATTGCTATCCATCTTTCCATAATGAATTGTCACTGTTTGCTGTGTTTGTTATCAGTTCATTGTTTCCTCCAGCCAAATTTCCATCTTGCTTTTGTGAGAGGAAGGATTTGTTGGCCTGATCTGTTTCCACGCTGGCCGCCCTAGAAGATGTCTGCTGTGGAGTTTCTCCGCCTTGATAAGCTACTGTCTTGTTTTGTAAATAGTGGTAGAAAGATTAAATGGGATTTTACAAAGACACAGTTTCTGATGTGATGTATGCTTATGCTCATTAAATAGAACTACACACTGTAACAAGCTGTACCACTGTAAAGTCCCATGGGGCATTTGTGGCAGTAACTCTGGCCGGTTTATTGGTTTATCTGCTATCTGGCTCCCCTGTTGATCAGCTGCTTTCATCTTATATGGAGAAAACAGACATTTTGGACAATAACAACCAAACGTAGAGCAGACAGATATTTTAGCGCAGTGATTCCCAACCAGAGGTACTTGTACCCCAGGGGGTACTTCTGAAGTTGCTTGTGGTTTGCTTCTAGCTCAACTAATTTGAAACAAACAAAAATCAGAAAGAAAAAAAACAAACAAACTTGTGTTGCGAGTACATAAAAAGCAGCAGAGGAGCAGAGATGTTAAAACAGTTAAAAGTGATGGATGTTAAAAGTGTGGATAAATGGTTAAAATAGCTTAAAGAGATGGATAAACAGCTACAATAGTTAGCTTAAAGTAATAGCCTAAATGTTGAAATGGCTCAAAGTAATGAATAAACAGTTGGAGTAGCTAAAGTAATATAATTGTTGAAGTAAATGGCAGTATCGAGGAAG
Organism: Macquaria ambigua; assembly: GCA_008360985.2. Classification (NCBI taxonomy): domain Eukaryota; kingdom Metazoa; phylum Chordata; class Actinopteri; order Centrarchiformes; family Percichthyidae; genus Macquaria; species Macquaria ambigua. The sequence continues at coordinate 163,297 of VMKM01000645.1, read as the reverse complement.
GGGTACTTTTACATTTTTCTGACAGGACGGGCGGGGTATGTCTGACAAAAAAGGTTGGGAACTACTGTTTTAGCACATAACTGAGAACGCTTGCTTATATAATACTTAACCCTAACGTTCTGTTTGGGATCCTGGAGAGCACGGGCCATCTTTGACCACTAAAAAAACATAGTTGACACATTGTTTGACACTTCATGACTTGAACTAATTTTATGATAATTGCTCATTAACATGATTTGGATGACGGGTGTCATGATTCAGAAGTCAGCTACAGAAAATGACTGATGTTTGGGGTCTCAGAGACTCCAGCTGTAAAACAAGGTTAAATACAATGGATTTTCATATGCTCTATATCTGTGATTGATGCTGACAGTACTTTTTAGGCAGCACTACCTCTCCCAAGTCCAAAATAAGTCTATTTGGATTTCTGAATTTTATAACAGTTTATTCATAAGAGTTCTAACATTGACCCAAAACATAGGTAATGTCACTATGTAGAACAACATACTGTACATTTCTTTGTCTGTGAATGACGTTTGGCAAACAAAGGGAATACGTAACTGTTGATGAATAGCCCATATAACATAGGAGACGTGAAATATTTTTGAATTTGCTGTAATAACTTTATGGTCATTTCTGTATTTCATTGGCTTCTACCAGCAACATGTTCTCCAAATTAAACAGCAGAATATGTTGTCTGTCCGTGCCCTCTAGCAAGACACACAGTAGAAGGATTTTCTGATCAGACGTCCGTGTTGGCAGGACAACATCATTTGTCATTTGTGACAAAAATATATCTGACAATGTTATGGTTAGGTTTAGGCACAAAAACGACTTGGTTAGGTTTAAGGAAAGATCACACTACTTAATTAAGGTTGACCATCTCCCTGTGAATACTTTGTCACTGTATAACAACGTTAACTTTGCTCCCGTCGTAATTACTACGACCACTTGAGGGTTTTGATACTTGAACATAAACATATGTTGTTTTGGGGCACTTGCTGAAACGACTGACGCTGTCGTTCTTTATGGAGGACAGTCCCTCTACAAATGTGCAAGCCCAGTTTGTGGCACAGAGAACAGTTACCACTTCAATACATTGCTACGTGCTGGGTTTTAATAAGGTCAGAAGAGAAGAAAAAAATATTTAAGAGCTAAGAATTTGGTGGATTTTGCAATTATTATTATTATACTTTTTACACATACAGCAGTGGGGCCTATGGGACCTCAAACAATGAGGAAGTAAAGCCAACTTTAACAAAACACAGTTTAAGAAAGATACAGTTTATGTTGTCTTCCTATTAAAAATAGGTCTAAATGTACAATATCTCCATATACAGTAGTCTACATGATTATAGCAGCAGCCCATGTAAATAACAAATGTAAATAAGTTTCTTTGTTGTGTGACTTCACTAAAACTCATTTACATACAAAGAGGATTATAAGAGATAAAGAATATTGCAGCCAAAATGCAAATTATCATAGTTTAAGTCAAACTTTACAGTGATAAAGAAGGAATTATTACCTTAATATGCATGAAATTATGGTTTATAGTGTCCACTTACTAAATCTGAATTTTGGACATGAAGAACACAGTGCTGACTTTTTAAGAAATATATCTTGGGTGGTTGAGGGATTTTTTTTTTTTTTTTGGACAGCTGTCCATCTCCAGGAGGCTCAACAGTAAATTTAGCAGTCCACAGAACAACACCTACACAACAGTTTGTGCAGAAAAACACACCAACACTGCATACACACTTCCATTTGACCTTCCCCACAGCAACCTGGCGCTTCTGTTCATGTATCATAGCTTTGAGTCTTCATGTCTGATGCTTATATATGCATGTTTGTAGATCTGTATGTGTTTGTTCGTGATCGTGCGTGTGAGCGCTCACATGGTGACATTTTTTTTGTCTTTGATGTCTTCTTCCCAGGACACCATGGGAGCTCATCCTTTGTATTTGTTTGTAAGACAGCCGGATGAGTGCAACTGGCAGTCGTATATTTTAATTTCACAAAGGCTGTGTTTTACCCCTGGCGGTGGTATGAGAGGTATTGTTGACAGTTGTAGGAGGGAAGATAACTGGGTTAATTAGGGCCAAAAACCTCATTAGTCAGCACGGAGGGGAAGATGTAAAGTTTATCAGTTCCTGTTTCCCTACTTTGAGGATGGTTTTAGGGTTGGCTCGCAGACAAGTTACAAAGTGGATCCTGTGGAAGAAATTCTAATGAAATGTTTTAATCAAACCCCCCCCATCCCCACCACCTGCACCACCCGCAAAGCACACGCCCCATCTCCTCCTTTTTCTACCATCGTTTTACTCAAATGTGTTCAAAGTGTGAGATGTCACAACAAGAGACTCATTTCAATTTGCATACTCACAGTGCCAACAAAGAGGATCTGCTGTGGTGAGTGTTCCAATCATGGATATGGACACACACTGCAAGAAACCACACACACATGCATACATCTACACACACACACGCACACACACGAAGCTCAGGTAGGTGACCGTTACAGCTCTGGCATCCTACAATAAGCGAGCAGATGTTTAGGGGCTGAATGCTCTGTTTTGTCCCGGTCTCCAATGAAAACGGCTGCGGAAATTCTCAAGAAAGATTAGGCTTGGGAGTTCCCACATCTCATCAAGCTTACTGTATCCTCCAAAAGACAGGGTGAGAGTCAAGATCCAACACTGCAGTCAGTAGCCAGGCCTGTATCTCTGGAGGAAACGTGATTCTGGCAGTTTCACAAAGTTACAGGAAGTGCTGCAGCACAGCCTGAAAGACGTGCTCCAAAATATTTGTGAAGACAGATAAATTAAGCAGATTGGTAGGAAAGGCTAATAAATTAGTGTGTTTCGGATGTTCTCTTTAGCAGAATCAATTGAGATATTAACTCAAAGTGGCAACGCTGGCAATTTAGTTAATTTAGCTCAAGAAGTCTGAATCAATCGCATGATTTCAAAACAAGTGCTCAATATTTGTCAAGAATATCAGCAATCATGGCTACTATGAAATTATCTCTTTTGCTGAATGACACATTTGCAAAGGTTTCCTTGCAGTATCAGTTGAGGACCCAACATTAAAAAATATATTTTTCTTTCTATTATTTGAAGGCTTCCTTCTTGATTTGTTCAGAGGAAAAGTGGAAAACAAAGAGTTGTCATTTCACACAGAGGTTCCAAATAGCTGGAGGACTTGCCAGGCCCACACTGTGCATATGTCATACCTTAATGTAACCACCTGTAGTCCTTGTAATGAAAAATGCCTTTGACTCACTGTTCCATCATTTCATTTACTTTTTTAACATCATGCCTCAGGGATGAACATTTTGAGACGTTATGAGCATGTTTTCCTTTGTGCTTGACTGGTGCCCTTCCTGCGCGGACTCCTGTTTTTCAATCAGAAGTTATGTTTCAAGAACTGCTTCGATTCTTTGAATGAACTCATTGTGTGAGGCTGTCTTGTCTCTTCTTTTGTAGACATGATTGACTCATGCAAGTAGTTTTTCTTTGGTTAATAAAAGTGTATACTATGTGTTTTAGTTCAAAAGTAAATGGAATGAGAAAGAACAGCAGGGATACACATCACTCTTTACTCTGCCATCGATCTGCTGGGCCTTTTGGTCAAGTAATGACAAGACATTAAACCTTGCATATGACGGGAGTCATCACACACCACTTGTTAAGTATTTTTGCAGCTGAAGTATTTGATATTCAGTGGTGCTTGCTGAATATAGCCTGTCATTATGATGAGCAGTGGGCGTAAAAATGTTGTAGAGTTTGATCCACTGTTGGCTGTACTTCACTTGAATGGCCATTTGTTTAACACCCTCCTTTCTCTATTGAACTGGCAGAACAAAAAAATTCTTCCAAAGGGATATTTCTTCCCCGCAGAAATAAACAGCACCTTGTCATAGGGGTCATTTAAAAGATAAATTGCAATCTCCGTGCTTTCTCCCTACTCAAAAGAAACGTTATATGTTTCCTGTGCAAATGTGTTGGACATTTATTACACATGTGAAAGAAAAATTGGGCGTCACATGACAAGGCTGAGGTGATTGTGCATGGAGGCTGATGCTGACTGTCAATTTTGCCAGAGGGCCATTTCTACCTCAACCTTGAGGGCCCCATGACAGATTGTTTCAAAAGCAGAAAAAGGTGCTTCTGGGAGCTCGTACCGTTTTTAATTTAACTTAAAATTATAATTACCTTGGTGCTCTGAGAGTGTGCCTGGAAGAAATCTGGAAGAAGATTATGAAAGCAATAGAAAAACAAAACAGTCACTTGATAGATAAAATCTACGTGGATACTTGTTAAAGGGCTGCATTTGCTATTTGATGCTACATCTTGCCTTTCACCGATAGTATTCTTGGCATTTGCCTATTCAGGGAAATCGAGTCCTCATTACATTCGTGTGTGGGAAAATCTATTCCCCCATCATTTGCACTCTGCTCACAATTCCATTGAGAGGACCTCACAGGAACAAACAGAGCTTTCATTTTATACAGCGGTTCCAAACAGCCCCGGGTTATTGCTGGCCCACGTTGTGCAAAATCATATTTGAGTGGATCCACTGGAGCCCCGGTGCATGCCTACTGCTTGAATTGAAAATGTATTCTTGTTGTATCACCCAACATTTGATTTGTAGTTTCTCGATTATGTGAGGGCTTCCCGCCTCAAGGAGGAGCATTTTTAACATTGTTTGATGAAAAGCAGTGTTTGCATAAGGTTGGAAATGTGACATAATGCCCTTGTAGAGTGAAAATGGCATGTATCTGATATCACCCAGGCAGCTGATAACAAAGGCTTAGTGGCTTTGTTTGGGCGATAATGTGATTATAAGGCTGGCGCAGACCTGTCTGAAAACAATGAATGTTTACAGACAGGACTGTCATAGCAAGTGTGTAAAAAAAAAAAAACAACAAAAAAAACAGGGAGGATGTGAGTCAAAAGTGGGTTTTAGAGGTATTTTAGAATGCAGAGGAAGAAGAGAGTGGGTTGTTTGAGGAAGGAGAGACAAAAGAAAAAGACAAAGGAGTGTGAGAGGAAGGAAAAGAGAGCAAGTGGGCAACGGGGAACAGAGAGAGCCCAGTGTTCTCCTGCATCAGCTTTTTGGACAGCTGCCTGTTGGATGATAGGATTAAAGAGTCTTTTAATATGACCTCTGTGCTCTATTTTGATATTAACACGCCACACACTCCCCTCTGAGATAGGTCACTCTATACACAACATGCACTATGTAAAGCAAGGCAGTGTTTCACCTATATTTAGTCAAAGTGGAAGCTAAGGGTAGTTTTGGATTCAGCTAACAAAATATGCACTTGTAGCTGTTTTGAGGCCAGTTTTATTGCAGCATCGACACGACTTCCTACATTATCATACAGCATCTTATTCTCAAGCCTGATTCTATATAATAGTAAGCCACAACTTCAGTGTCAGATTTTGTCAAAACACACACAGAGTGCGACTCTGCTCGTTGTGTGGCCCTCCACTGCTGAAGGAATAGAGAGAAAAAAAGTGTGATGCTCGAGCTCGGAACAGAGAGCATGGCAGAAGATAACAGAAAAGCTGGGAAGACAGAGGTCCTCTGTCTCAGTGCGAATAAACTATTCAACACTGCTGGAATGAGAACAGAAATTGCTAAAGGACTCGTTCACAGTTTAACTGCATCAACAACAAAAGAAGTTAAAAGAGAATTGGGGAGAATGTACTCCCTTTCAGTGTTGGGGAACTTTATTCCTGCCCCTGTTTTACTGTTAGTAGCAGTGCTGTGCAGAATTTTACCACATTTATCCCTGCACTTCATGCTATCAAATGTAATGTGTACATATAAAAACTGCAGACTTAAAACTGGAGACTTTAACGTCAGACTTAAGGCAGGGACGCACATGGCGATTATAGTGCTGATTATAATTTGGCAACATGACTGATCGGACCAAGTTGGAAGAAGTCCATCACAGTCTGGACCAGTTGGTGTTGACAGTTGGGTTATAAAATAAAATAGTTACATTTTAATTATAATCATTGGCCTTCTGAAGTCTCTGCCTGACATTAAGATTATTATAAAAGTGTGATTTTTATAACTGGAATCAGGACCAAGGGGGGGAAAAAGCAAGCCGAACAAATGGTACAGCAGTGGGTGAGAATTATTTTTTTAATCCAGGTCATCAGGTTTCAGTGCAGAGCCACAGCCCAGCAAAGTCCACCTCACTCTCATAAAGCTCCATCTCCTCCAGCTGCCTCTACAGAGTCCGTGTTTCCCACATCTACATCTACCTGCCCCTAACCATAACCCATCTAGCTTTTTCCTTTGTTTCTCTGCCTTTTCAGCAAAAAGTTTTTGTCCATCTGTTTTGGTACGAGATCAGAGGCATCCTAACTCTAATCACTGTATACCTGTTGTCCAGTGTGTTGTCCTCCTTTCTGCCTGCCAATAATTAAAACATTTCTGCATGTTGGGGGGAAAAGTTTTGTGTAGGGTGTGTGGTCTTTTTTAAGGATTTTTAAGTCTATGCAGCAGACTGAAGTCACAGAAATGAGAATTTAAAAACTTGACTTGGACTTGACTGTTCTGACATTTGACTTACTTGGTAGCCAAAATATTAAGTCTTCAGTTTTAACCATGTAAAAACACTGCAGAGTTTGAAAGCGATTTATTCAAATGCCATGAAAGACCTGAACACCTTGGATCGTGACTTGCAATTTGCTAATGATATGTAACTTGACTTGTACATGCCCTTAAAGGGAAACTCTGCCTGTCTGCTTACAAGTCTTGGGGACTACTACTGCATATGTGAAAAGAAGTTGTATAAAGCCTTTTGTGGCTCCAGAGGGAGCTATGTGAAATCTGATAAATTGGCTAGAGGTTTGAGGCTATTAGCTGGTACTATAACACGGCCAAATCTCCAACTGAGCTGTCGGCGATTAAGTTGCATTGTGGGTAATGTAGGTGCTGGGTTTTGAGAAGGAAGAAGAATGCATAGAATAAAAAAGACAATATCTCTGCTTCTGTTGCACATTGATTTTAATCCTGTTTTTTTTTTTCTGACAACAAGGAGTGCAATGCTAAAAAACCAAACTAGACTAAAAAATACCTCTGTTGAATATGTTTTCTCCAAAAAGACTGATGTGATGTCACAGAAATATTTACTTAAAGAAAGGGGTGATTTATAAAAAAAAAAACAACAAAAAAAAACAAAACGGTAACAACTGCACATATTGGCATTGAAATCCCATTATCTTTTAATTAATAGCACACTGAAACATAAAGATATATGTACACACACTCTCCCACACACACTGGGGTCGGGCAGGCCGAGTCTGGGGAGCGATGTCAGACTGAAATCAATTTCCAAATTGCCAGCTCATCTCCTCTTATTAAAACTACTAAATGAAAGTCCTCCTGCATGCTTAAACTTTCAATGAACAACCCTTATCTCTGTCTCTCTCTGAGGATGAACGTATAATAGTATTTTTAATATTACATTTTGGAATCTGTCTCTGCTCTTTACTATCCACCACCAGCTGTTGCGCGCTCTTCCCATTCTGCCTGCTGTGTTGTCTGAGAGTAATGATTTTTGAAACCTAGACACATGTGCACACACCCACACACACGGTCATATGGCTGAGTTAACTTGACAGATTGTCATGAGAATACTGTAATGGGACTCAAACCCCCCCACACTCACACACACACAGCAAAGGAGTGTGCCACTGTGGGGGAGATGATTGACGGGGCTTGAGATGGTGATGGAGACTAATGTGAGCCCTGGACAACAGTCTGCACAGCATGTAGTCTGATAAAACACAGCAACCGAGACTTTTTATTTTAGCAACAAAAGTGTGTGTGTGTGTGTGTGTGTGTGTGCGTGTGTATTTCTTCCTTGATTTGCATGTGAGTACAACCCCTAATAGATCTATTGAAGTATGATGAGTATAATTTTGAAAAAAAGAAGCACAGCAGCAATTATTCGCTGCAGTTAAAGGGATGAATTCACAATTAGAATCATAACTTCTACCAGTTTAGGAACAGTTGTACTAGGCTCGACTTTTATATCAGAGTATCTGCGAAAATCACAGAGTGAGGCTGCAACAGAAATGTGTATCATTACTAATCAAGTCTGAAAAACTTTTCCCTTTTTACCCAAATGAAGTTCCTGTCTCGTATAGGGAAATCTAAACTCACAGGGAGCGATGACTCATAACAAAAGTGAAATACTGTGTTCTAAAGAAGGAGCTAAATTCTTCTCTCTCCAAAGGAAGATTGATTCAAAGCACATCACAGTGCATTTAACTTAAACTGTGCTGTGATTTTCTTTTATTTGGTGTCTTATTTCTCCGCCAGCTCCTAAGAAAACCAATTTTAGTTTTAAGGAATGTCGGGCTGCATCTAATGATTACTTTCATTATTGATAAATCTTTCATTTATTTTTTTTCACATCTTCAACAAACCCATCAAGTCTATAAAATGTCAAAAATTAGTGAAACATGCCCATCACAATTTCCCAGAGTTCATTCAATGTACATTTTGTAATTCCAAACAGTCTAAAGTTACTTATTTTTCCCTCTTGTAGTGTAAAATGTTTTGTTTTACAGTTTTACTAAGGGGTTAATTCTTTTTTTGGTTTAGATTAAGTTGACAGTGGAGGACAGATATTAGAACATCATTAGTCAACCTAATAGTTGTTTATATTGATTAACACTGTTAACCAGGTTTCTTCATTGCTGCTGGTGTTATTCTGTTCTACTTCGTGTTCTACAACATTTCTACTGTTTTCACACATCCACTACTGCCATAATTAGTTATTACCAGTGAATGTGGTTAGATCATGAGAGATGATGTGTGCACAATTGGTGACTTTCTCCCCAATTTGAGCACTTCTGAATCTGGGTGGCTTGGTGGCTTGAGCCCTGGCTCTTCCTGTCCACATAATGAAGTGTCTTTGATCAAGACACTAAACACCAATTTGACCAGGGCTTGCAGGGCATGGTAATATGAAAATACAGCACAGTAATATTTTACATCAGTGGCGGACTCAGGCTGTTTAAGGGGCAGGGGCGAAAAAAACAGCTCTATGTGGTGCGGTATATGGCACTGTATTGTGTTTTCTCCACTGGAAGGGCACCCATTATTGCACTAGATCATGTTTTGTCCACTGGGAGAGCACCCTAGAGGGCACTTTACCACATTTTGTCCACTGAAAGGGCACCCAAAAGGGCACTTTATAATGTTTTATCTACCATAAGGGCATCCAGGAGGGCACTTTTGTTGTGTTTGAGTCCACCAGTGTTTTACATGGTCACAATCAAATGATGTACCAGATGACTTAATATTTCAGAAAGTGTGAATTGTTATCTCAGTGTTGAAAAGTTGTAAGGTGACATTTTCAAGTTCCTTGTTTTGTTCAAACAACAATCAAAAACCTATAGGTATTCAACTAACAAATATGTAAAACACAGAGAAAAGCAGCAAAATCCTCAGATTTGAGAAGCTGCAGTGAGTGAATGTTTGCCTTTTTCCCTTGATAATTTACCTAAATGATCAATTCATTATCAACATTGTTGATTAATGGATGAATCATTTCGACACAAAAGGATTGTGTAGTTTACTGATCATGTCAGGATTTTTGTGTAATGTAACCCCTTCAAACTACTGGAAAATTCAAGCATCTATGCCTTGCTGCCACATGGAGCTGTTAAAGTCTGAAATATTATAAGTTCTGTCTTTTATGCTAGATGTGGGTGTTTGTATGAATCATTATCTGTGTGTTTGTGTTTTTCTTTAGGTGTTCGGGGGGCGTTGAGGTGATGCAGGTCCCCCGGTCATCCCAGTGGAGGAGCCAGCTAATGACGAGTGGCTTTGGCTGCTGAACGCCTCCCCCCCACCATCACCACCCATATCCCTCCTTCGCTCCCTCCATCTCTGATGGCTCTATGGGGCGTCGTCAGCCTCAGCCTTCACTGCTGGGTGTGTTTACGGTCTGCAGTAACAGCAGCAGCAGCAACAGCCAGCCTCCCCAATGACAAGCCCGGGGGCCCCCTGGACTGGCTCCTGTCTGATAAAGGGCCCTTCCACCACTCCCCAGAGTACATCGACTTTGTGGAGAAGAACCGGCAAGGCTTCTCCACCAGATACAAGATATACAGGTGAGTCATGACTGCAGGATGAAGAGGCACTTTACACTGGATAACATCTGCAATATCACTACTCCTATTATATGCATGACAAATCTCCCAGCAGCCACATCAAACGGTCTCCATGGTTGACCTTTTGAAAGATCGGCTGTGTGTGAATAAAGGCCACATGATTATGTTCATGTGTTTACATATTTAGATTAGTATAACTCACAAAGTCACAGTATTTTGTCCTTAGCAACAGCCTGTACTTGAAAGCACTCAAGAGCTGTACTGTAAGATTCAGCTCATTTAACATGAACAAACACCCGTTAATTGTTGATTTTAAGCATTAGCATTACCCGCCACTGCAACATCTTCACTCTAGGTATGTGAGCTAGCATGCTACTCAGATGTGTTTAGAACAAGACCGTATTGCTATCTGACCAGATACTAGTTTCAGATGTACCACTAGTTAAAATTATACATCTACAGATTAAACAGCATATATATTAACCATGTCTATTAAAGGTATAGTTCAGCATTTTGGGAAATACTCTTGACTAATTTGCTTTCTTTCTGAGAGTGAGATGAGAAGATTGATACCACTCTCGTGCCTGTAAGGTGAATATTAAGCTATAGCCACCAGCCAGTTAGCTTAGCATAGACTGGAAATGGGGAAACTAGTCTACCTCTCTAATTAACATGCTATTTCTTGTTTGTTGAGTCTGTAATAGAAATAGTCTGGCACTCAACCCAATGTAAAACCACAACTTGTCATTTTACACTTTCTTTGTATGAATTAAACAGCTTCATATTTACCGTACAGATATGTGAGTGGCAGCCAGCACAGCCACGACACAGTTAATTATCTGTTATAATTTCATCAGCATTACTTTTATTGTGTGTATGTCTACATGTTGGTTTTGGGGGAAAGATTCTGTATAGAAGATTTTATAGTATAAATCTAATTATTCACCATCATTCTCAATGTTGGGAGAGAGAACTCCTACATGTTTTCATTAATACTGGATAATTCCATAACCACAAACCTATTAACAGTCAGCTGTTGCATATTTTGAGATGTGTAGTAAGAAAAAATATAGATTTAGAGAGGTGTTCTTCATAATTAATGTGAACCATGAATTTCAAGGATCAAGCCCACCCAAAATTTGTACAAGTCCTTACCTGACCCTTATTAAAGCACTCTAGTGAAAATTATACTGCTTGCAATGAAATGCACTGCAGTTAAATCAGGTGAGGTTGAATTAAATGACAGAGATGAGTAAGGAAGGGAGTGAACTTTCATCCGCCTTGGTTGAATTAACTTGGAAATGTACATCTGTACATCTGTTGTACTGTTTGTTAACAGATTAAAGTTGAGGACAAGGTCATTCCAAGGACATTTATCCTAACAACATATGCAATAAAGTTATCTGAACACTACTGTAGTATGACAGTAGTGTTCACAGCTGCAGCTGCAGAGGATTTTATTAGCAGTACATTTGCTTTTTCCTGCTAACTTTTTTATTGTAACATCAAAATGATGTAAGGGAGAAAAATGCAGCACAACTGCATGTCTCATATTAGTGCACACAGAGGACAGTGTGCTTAATGAAAACGCTGTTCATGGTTATTTAGTAGGCAGACTGCAATATTTGGCCTGTGCAGTCATGCAGAAAAGGTTTCTCACAGCCAATGTTCACAAGATATCTGGCAAATGCCTACATAGAATCATGTATTTCATACATGCATGTTGCTATCAGCCGGCTGTATATCACATTCTGCTGCCTTCCAAACCCTCAGGGAGTCACCTGATCAGGAGGTCAACTGAAATATGTTGATTAGCACCGGAAAAAAATGATGATTTGTCATGACAGCAACACAGTCTGAGGTATCGGCATGCGACCAAATTAGCGGAGATTGTGTCATGAATCATATCCTTCGTCATTTAGGAGGATGTTGTCCAGGCTTCTGGAAAGAGACGGACAGGGTTCCTGACATCTATGGATCGGTGCAAGGATGCTTTATGGCTTCGGTGATCGGTTGCTGCGTTAGAGCTTTTTAATATTTCCTTCTCTGGCAAAAGGCAGCGATCCATTGGAGCTGAGCTGCATGGGCGGAAAGATTAATAGTCTTATCATGTGGCCAAGTGATTAGTGAGCTCTTAGTACTTATTACTCTGCATTATCACAGAATCCCCAGAGAGGCTTCTGTCAGCTGCAAGGTTGTGTTTGAGGCTCTCTAGATTACCACAACGTGGCATTGATTAATAGTGATGATATTAAAAGGAGAAACTAACCTAAAAAAGTAAATAGCCTGTAAATCTTCCTAAATTGAAATTCATTTGGATTCAGTCCCATTTGATTTCAGAAAGGAATCTGACGAAGACAGGTGGAATACAGCTGTGGGTATGGTTCTGTTTTTCTGTTTTGGCAAATAATAGCTCGCTTTCAGTGCCTGTGTTGGTGGGGTGAAATGTGGTGATGATTTTGGGAGCTCACACCTGGAGCTGGCTCATAATAAATTCAGTAGGATTGTTTTATTAAAGAAAGTGGGCCCACTGCAATATTCTTTCAAGGGGGCCACGCTTCTTTGACACCGTTACCTGAGTCTCTGATATCAGAATGATACTTTTTACTTTTAGATTGACAAATTATGCCAAACCTCTCAATGTATCTTTGCAAACTTTGCCTGAATAAAATAAAAAGTTTGCAAAGTTTTCAGATTTTCTGATTTAGATGAGAAATATCTGATTAAAGAATAAGCAAACAAGACTGAGAATCTGACCAAGCATTCAATGGCAACTTTCAAAGCTTGACAGTTTTTGATACATGATGCTGTAGACACGTCATCTATCGAAAAACTTACTTCGAAAATGAACTGAGGTTCAACACCCAGCCCTAGAAGAGGGGGAAAAACTGTTTAAAGAAAAGCCCAACTCCTCAACTTTATTTTGTGATCCCTTTAGTTGCTTTGGGGGAACTACTGCTCTGTGGAGCTGTAGCTCTGGTCAACCTGCAGCGCCTTTATATATCTACTCTAAGATCAATTTATTATTGGTTAGAAATGAATATTCCAGGCTAATCTAACATGAACCTTGCTGTACCTCTCTAGATTAAACAAGTTTTAGCTGTGCCCAGTCTCCTAGAGCATGTAATGACCTTTCACCTCTGTGATTATCAGCTGCCCCAAATTATTCTGTGAGTTTCTAGGTAAAATTGGCAACTGAATCATTAGCAAATACATCTTAAAGCACATTGTGTAGTCTTTGTTTATGAAACATTGACTTTTTTAAAGAAAAAATGCTGCATTATTGTCATGAAAACATCCAACTACATAAATAGCTATTTGTGTTCAATCGCTATATTGGAATGGATTCAATGGATTCTGCAGCTGTTCGATGATCATGAAACTAACGAGGATTATGTAAGATTAAAATTGCTGCTAAACTTTCAAAATCTGAAGGAAAGATATTGATAACAGGACTGTTTTTTTGTTTCTTTGACAGCAATGATCAGATTTCATGGCATTTCTCAAAAACACATTTACAAAGTGCTTATTTTATCCCATCTATGATTCCACTTTTTGTATAGCAAAGTGATACAATTAAACACAAGACTATGAAATGTCTAAAAGCTTTACAGTAATAGGATACAATTAAAAGTTTGTACAGTAAAACAAATAGAACATGACAATAAATTAGCAGAGGTATTAGTGGTTTGCGAAGCTTCTATGGATCTTTTTCCCTCCATGAAAACTTGTCCCCATTGGACTCACTACTGTAAGTGGAACTCACATTAATTCAAGCAGACCATAGTTGCTGTTCTGTGGTCAGCCTTTTAACTTGTAATCGCCACTTTTATAGCCCACGTTACTTGATATTCAAAAAGATTTTTGATGGAATATCACTTGAGGTCAGCTATAAAACAAATCCAAGTCACTTCACACACTTACATTAAAAGTGTAAAAACAAGGTCAGGAGTATGGAAACATATTTATCCAGATACACATTGAACGAGATCCAGGCAAGCATTCCTGTATAAACCTCCACAGCAAAGTAGGTGAAGCTGCTGTCAACTGTAGGCGTTTTCAGACCAAACCTGCCCATTGGGTTCGCACCGCCAATAAGAACACTGAAGTTATGTAAACCGGCCGACGGTTGCTATAGCAACGTCACTTCTGTGCAGCATACAACAACAACAACAGCTACAACGGTCGGTCCATTTGTCCGTGTTTTGTTCCATTTTTTTAAGGCTACTGTTACAAGATGGTGTATGGCTAATGTTTTACACCATTTTTTTAAAATGGCGGTTGCCGGTGCTGCATTGGCTCATGTGTTCGACCAATCAACGTACACTTATGTCTGGACCAGTCACCATACATCTAAGTCACTCAAGGTTCCTCTTGTGCTGGGAGAGTACCTCCTGAAGTAGGAGCTAAAAAAGACCCTCAAAACACTTTTCTAAGAACTACGATTGTTCCCAGTTCTTGCAGTGCGGACAAAATAGAAAGTCTTCTTAGAACTACAAAAAAGTTCCTATACTTCCTATACTTAAAATGAAGGACACTCACTTGGTTTAGAAAGGAGTAAATTACAGTAGATAGTGTCAGTGAGTCAGTAAGCATCGACGTGCATCAACACATAACAAGTTAAAACAATGGGATTATCTGCAATTAGTTTATTCTGCAAACCGGAGCACGTAGGACACCCTCACTCTTTGAAATTTAACTTCATCAAAAGAAAGCAGCTTACTGTTTGATATAAGAGCCACTTGTCAAGCACAATGAACAACAGCAGATTTCCTAAACCACGGGGGAGTCTGCACGTGCTCTGAAGGGGGTTGAGGTGAATGTTTTAGAGCAGACTCCCTCAGCGCTGCTTCTCAACACCCCACTGCTACATTCTTACTGATGTTCTTTGTCTCATCTCCTCTCCTGAAATTCCCTCAGAGGTTTTGGCAACTCTGAGTTGCTCCTTGTGGTAAATAGGCTGGTGAAAGAACGGTAATAAATAGTAGTTTTTTCCCCCTTAAGACCCTTTTCCCATGCCGCTGTTTAAAATATCAGAAAAAGTATCGGTCTCTACACTTCCTTATTTTGGAAGTCGTAAGAGGCACAACATTAGACAGTCTACCCTGAATCAGCCCCTTAATTGCTCAGTTTTTACTTTAGTTCCCACTTTTATTCAATTTGTTAACGCTGCAGGCAATATCTCTCTAGTTGAGCTATCTCGCTAAAGTTTGATTCAATAAAGATCATAAAAGTGTAAAAGGAGGTGATGATTCCACTGTAAATGGAGGGAAGCCTCATTATGGTTTCATTTTTTAATCCTCATTTCGGGTTTTTAGCCACACTAGCGACACTGATGGATGGCAGTATCAGTCTGTCTGTCTACAACTTTGGTTCAGACTGAAATATCTCAACAAATATCGGATGGATTGCTATGAAATTTCATTCAGACATTAATGTTCCCCTCAGGATGAATTGTAATAACTTTGACAATTCCTTAACTTTCCATAGAGCACCATCGTCAGGTCAAACTGTTAATTTGTTTATGACCAAATACCTGCAAAACTAATGACATTCCCATCCGCCTCTGATGAACTTTGTGTTTACTTAACAAATGTTAGCATGCTAACCCACAAAGCTTAAATGGTGAACGTGGTAAACATTATAACTGCTAAACTGCATGTTAGCATCGTCCTTGTGATCATACTAGCATGCTGATTTTAGCATTTACAGCCTCAAAGAGCTGCTAGCATGGCTGTAGACTCCTAATCTTGCGGAGTTAATGCCACGCCAAAAATCAAAAAAGAACCCTTTAGATGTACATTTTTAGTGAGCTGCTTTTGCTTACTCTGACTGCTAACAATATGCACACAGGCTGTGTCACATTATTGATAAAGTTTAAGATACAGATTTGTAAGAAACTGTTGCATGAATGGTAGTGTGACAGCAGCTTTAGATTCACAAAACTAAAACAGCTTAACAGCAACACATTCAGTTATAAACTACAGTTATGAAGCCAAGAAAAGATACAAAGACAAAAAAAATATATAGCCTATATATAAGTAGCACCTGCTAACATCTCATTGTCTCAGCAGTTTCTGACACTACATTTTTGTAGTGTTTCTTTTAATGTGAGGAACTTACATCAATAAATGTCAGTAGCCAGTGCTCAGATCAAACAATAGTAACATGGACAGATAAGTCTTAAGCTTGCATTTGTTGTAAATTATCATTTTTGACAGTCCATTTTTGGTTGAGAGGCACATCAGTTAGTGCAGAAAATAGGTGACTGAAAGTGACAATATTATTTTCTGGTCTGGTCTTCCTCATCTCTGTTAAATCCTAATGAGTGCTCAAATACAGGAGAAGATAGATTACCAGAATCGGTGCTTCGAGTTCTGGTGTTTGAGCTACCTCAGCAATGATGGAGTGATTGATTCACACCATGTTTTCCCGACTCTTACTGATTGAATTTGAAAGATTTTTTAACAAGTCCTCTGAAGGAAATTAAATGAGGGTTTGTGTTTCTGTGGATGTGTGTGTGTGTGTGTGTGTGTGTGTGTGTTTTGGCGATTCGCTGGAGAGCATACCCATTGCTTCCAATGCAAACACAATGTGAGCCTTCCGCCTTAGCCACCTGTCCACAGGAAACATTGCCAAGAGAAAGCTGCCATATTCACCAGGGTGAAGGCAGGAGTGTTGACATGCATTTGGCCGCGCTCTGAACATATTGCTTTTGGATAATAGATGTGATTTTTTTTTTTTTTTATGGGGTAAGATTTCATTATAAATATCATTTAACTGTGGAAAATTCATTATGCTCATTAAATATTATTAAACTGCTAAAATATTAGGCCGCATGCCAGTGAATAAATGTGGATACAAGAAATATCAGAAGCACAGTGGGGAAAGAAGTATTTATATCCTTTTCTAAAGGAAGAATGAGTAGGATATTCCTAAAAAACAAAGTATAGACTCATACAGCAATAATCCCTCTTAATCATTACTTATGACCCACTAGAAGTGTGAGGCGGTGTCTGTTTATGCAGAGACCCTGCCCTCTGCCTGTATTTTTTTATTTTGCTGTGTTCGGGACGTTTCTGGGCATCAACCATTTGGGCAGTGGGTGTGTAGCCTCCAGCCAATAAGAGCGCAGGGTGTGAGGGCGGGACTCTATAAAAACGCAGCGACCAGGTGCCAGAACATAAGCACACATCCAAGAGGAAGCTACAAGCCGTGGAGGAGGGGCTAACTTTGAATGTTATGTTTACAAACCGCATTTGACAAATTCTACTCATTCTGCCTTTAAGTACCAATACACAAATCTAAAAATACTCCAATCTAAAAAATTCCAAGCAAAAGTTTTGCATTCAAAATCCTACTTAAGTATTATAAGCTAAATGTACTAAAAGTATCAAAAGTAAAAGTACTTTTTCTGCAGAAAATTGGCTCCTGTAACTGACATATTATTATATATGACGTTATTAGATTCTTACTGATGCATCAATGCATAAGTAGTAGTATTTGAACTACTTTATATACAGATAAGTATTGTCCAGTGGTTCCCAACCTAGATAAATCGGAGGGTTGTGAGATGATAAATGGGGTAGGAAACAAGGAAAGTTCTGCTACACAATTTTGTATTTATATTTTGGACTTTTCTAAAATCTTTGCTTTTTGGACCTTAAACCAGTTATTTAAATGTGACCATCTGAGAAAGGGAACTCATTCTTTGGAGGTTCTAACAACTTATAGACATCTGACATGTGACACATGCTTTTTGTCAGGGGTCCCAAAAAGCCAAAAAGGTTGGAAACCACTTGTTTATTGCAGTGTATTTTATAAGATCATCATGTAAGATAAATAACATAAAATAGAAATACTCAAGTACAATTTTGTACTTGTACTTTAACTAAGTAGATTTACTCAAGTACTGTACTTAGGTACTTTCCACCACTGCAGATGCACATATGTTTAACCAGCCAAGAAAAAAGGGGCCCCTTTGAATTTGGAGAAAATTCAACAACTCAAACAACTTGGCTATGATGGCGTCCAAAGAGTTAAACTGATGAAGCTGATGTACCTTGGCGAAAAGGAGCAATGAAATTGATAATAATAATGACTTAGCTGGTTGTAGGGAGGATTGCAGCCCCTAAAATCAACTCTGTGGTGAAACCCATTTCATTTCCTCCTCTCCCTGCAGGACAAACCATTTGGCCTATCGGGGGTTTAAGATAAGACGGGGCTAGCTTATCACAGTCAATGATAACTGAAGAAACGAACGACAGCAGGGATTTGCGAATACTCTTTCTATACCTGTTCTCTGCATCCCCTCCTCTCTCTCGCTTTCCCTCCCTGCGTATTCCTCTCTTTCCACCGAACGTGCTGTGGCTTTGAACTAGTGCTTTCATGCTGCAAAGTGGAACTCAAGAGACACAGTGTCCCATTTGAAGAGGTCATTTATTTGTATGGCATGAAATGAGGTGAAGATTAATAGCTACACTAGATATATCTGAGCAAGAGATTAGTCAAAGGCCTTGTCTGAATACTACAGAGTCAGCAAAAAGGTCAGCGGGTACCACATATCCATTTAACATCATTATGTTTACTTCACACACTCTGCCTACAGTTTTTGCTTAATATTTTGTGGATCAGTGTCTTGTTTCGTGATTATATAACAGAAATTGAAATCGATGTGGGTTGCAAATCTTTACCACCAGCTTGTTAGAATTCTAGGGGATTTAGACTGTATCATTCAAACATCTGGTTGTTGGAGCTTTCGTCATTACTCCTGGTTTAATGTGATATATACCCTTTCAAAAGGCCACACTCCCTCCATCCATCATCAGCAGCCAAGGTTGTTCAACCCGTTCTGATTACAGCAGTCAAGCTTTTAGTTTGGAGAGAGAAAAAGTGCAAGATTTGACTGATAGGACAATGCAGTTCACATAAATTCACTGCGTGTTTATTTCCTGACACACAATGAAATCTGACAAAAATAACCCCTCAGTCAAGACAATTAAGTGTTTTTTGTTGCTCACGTGGAAAGGGTTCTTTTCATTGCTTTCTAAAAAGCATCAGGATGTAGCCCTTCAAAAAAACTTTTAAAAAGAACAGTGTGCTCTGTGAAAAGGCAGAAGGCTCTTTGAGGAATGTTTTTCCCATTCTTTTCTTCTCATCTAAGCATGATTATGTGAGTAAATTGGGGGCAGTGCCAGGTGGATAGCAAAAATTGGCACCGCACTCCTGCAGCCTCCCCGAGAAATTTCAAAGTAATCACAACCGATCTGTTATAATTACAGCTGTGATATCTGTCTGTGACTTCATAACTGTCTCTTTATACATTCATTGCCATGCAGGTTTGTGACAGAGGGAGAGAGAAATGCTCGCAAAAATAAATACTAATCTCGCCCCTGGCCTGGTATCAGTTGTACTTTTTTTAAACATCAAAGATAGTTGTGGTCTTCAAACAGTGTCTTAATTTTGAAAGTACATATTTAATTAGTCCCAGTTACAGATGCTGAAATAGGTTATTTCTCTGTAGGTGGGTTTTCTTATGTGTTTAGCTATTGTTTTCCTCTACATAATGATTTTAAATTCATACCAACCCATACATAAATATCTACATTTGAGTTCTTCTTACTCTCTCTGACCATTGGTGAGACAGTGGATGAGCCCTGCTGCTCTTCGGAGTAGGTTCTTGAGTATATAAGGGAACACTAACAAAAGATTTTGTGAAAAACATATTACTTTCTAGACATATAGAAAAGTAATCTTCTTTTTGGGAGTCAAATAAACTAAAAACCGTTATGTCCTTTATTCCTCTAAAATGAAATGACAGTGTTACCTTTTTACACCAGAAATACACAAATTCTATAGCATCTATAAACTATGTAGGGGAAATACTGTATATACTGGTGCCCATTCATAGCTAGCCATTTTAGTGGCTTAAAACAAGTTGATTTCAATAAGCACACATTTGTTACTGAAAACCAGAAAGTAAAAGATAAAGGATGAGATGCAGATGTCATACTGTATGTGAGCAAAATATTGTAATAATATACTGTATTAGTTTCATTAAGGTAGAGTCTAACATTGGCATTAATATGGTGTCTCTTTTAGTGGCGCCTCTCCTCTATATCTTAGTGCCTAAGGATGTTCATGTTATACAAAACTGACTTTTTATTTAATGTTTATAACAGTAGATATACTATAAAGGTACAGTGCCAAAAATTATATTTGTGAATTAACCCAAAATGTGCATGCATATAAATTGGATCTACAGGAAAAGTCGTCTTATTGTCACATTAGTTATCTAAGGAAGCATGAAACACATGTATTGTGTAGAATTTGTTTTCTTTTATAAAACACCTGAACTTGGTTTCAAATCTTAAGTATTTCTTTTTAACATTAAATATTTGAGTTAAAAAAGCAACAATCAAAGTTCAATTAAAACAAAACACATTATACGTATTATTATCATTGTTAATTGATGACTTTAGCAATTACTGTGTGGTTGTCATTATCAGATTTGACAAAGGTGTTTCCCTGGAAACATAAGCAAACAAATCAGTCTCAGCACAAGGTCCATTAAGTTGATATTCTTGTATCATGTGATCTTTAGCAGATGGAGTTTGCCCCGTTGTCCTGGAATTGTAGATGTTCAAGTTTCCATTTTTATGAACACTTTAAGAACTTCTTGCCCATGTTGGCTTAAAGGTTGAAAATGAAAGAGTGCTGTTAAACAATCTCACCACAAGGTAAAAAATAAATTGGTAAGTGAAGGTACATGACATCACCTTTCATGTGACATCATTATATTTTAGGGCCTTTAACCCCCATCCTACCAACATATTTAACAAACAAGGACAAGGTCCCTGGAGACCCCAAGAATAAAATGCTGTATGAAACAACCATCACAGCAAAAACGTATTACTTGGTTACATTTGACTGGGGTCATACATTGGTATTTTCTAAAAAGCACTAGTTAAAACAGAAACAGAAAACAATGATATGGAGTCATTAAGAACAAATCGATTGACAAAGTCATGAAAAATTGGAATGATAGAATAAAGCACCTGTGAGGTATGACAAAATGTATACCTCTGGGTCTGAGGGTACCCCAGTCAGTAGGATGAGGGTTAAGCCCAAAGCAGAGGAACAGATTTGGAATTCCTGAGCTGAATGCTCACATCTGAGAGCATATTTTCTGTAAAGCAAGCTGTTTTGACCTTGTATTTTTGATCTTGTGCTACCTTAGTCATATGGAGTTTGGCCGTTGGTTCTTTCATCCAATTTGTTATGACAGCAGGTTAGCAGTGGTCAGAGTACAACTTGTAGCTTCGCCTGCTCGGGGCAACTAGAAGCACTTTCATTGAAATTAGTTGATTTTTACTGAGCTGAACAACCTGGCATTGCAGCTTACTGGGTATATGTGCAGGCAACTACTGGCAACTGTGTGTGTGTGTGTGTGTGTGTGTATATGGAAGCTTGCATACATAGACACATGGTTGGTGTTAGCAAGAAACAAAGTGCAGAGCCTTTATGTATATATCACAATACCTGTAAAACAGACATTCCCATCAACTTCAGCTGTACTTTGTGCTAAGTGCTAATTTGCATAACTCACAGAGCTGCTAGCACAGCTGTAGACTCAGTGTTGTTTTACGGTTACCAATCTGTAGTATCTCAGCTCTTTACATTTTGATGTCAGAGCTCACAGCTCAGATGCCGATTTAGTTTAATCTTTTCTTTTGCTCTTTTGGTGATTAACTTCACACTCACAAGGCTTCTTCAAAGCTTTACAGTCATCACTGTCTCGGATCAAAACTAAAATGATCAAATGAGTTACTTTCTGCCATCAACGTTACTCATACTGGCTGCCATAAATGTAACATTATGTTGACCAGAAAGCAATAAATAGTGGTTGACCATTTTTTAAAAATTATTTCCACAAACTAAAATGTATTATATTGAGATTCTAAAACTGTAATCCAGTTTGTCTCTCAGGTGACTTATTTGACTTTGCAGAGCTATTCAGATGAAGGATGCCATGCACACCTCTTTTTCTCAAAACACAACATTTTCAGCCTAAAATGTGTACTGTTTTGACAAATGTCAGACAAACAAAATACATGAGCCAAATTTGAATTTATAGCATGCTCTCTCTGTTAAGCTGAGTGTAGAGCTGCAGGTCGAGGAGTACACAAAAGCATCTGTGGAGGACACTTCACGTGGCAATCTTCCACTAAACACCTAGAACGTCTTGGTAGTAGAATAACTTTGTATATGAGTCAAAGCTCTGTCATGTGCAATATCAGTTCAAAGAGCTGTGCCTTGGGCAAATGTTCTGCAAAAATACCAGACAGAATGCATGCAGGGTGCCAGGCTGGTCTTTATTGATTGAACATCCGTACCCTTTGGTTCCCTGAGTTTTGCTCCAGTTCAGCTTACCATGCCGCCTTTGACATATCTATTTTTTTTTCTTTTCATAATGTATTTGTTAGGTTTTTACATAAAAGTAGAAAGTCACAGTAGCTTTAAAGCTGTAAGAGGAAGATAAGCAGGAAGAAAGTCCCGCCTTAAACAGTATACAAAGCTTTATTAAAATTCTGCCACATGGACTAGCATTGTGTTATCATCTTAAAGCTGTCTGTTGCAATCATATGTGAACATATCCAGATATATTATAATCAATGAAGCATTAGGAATACATATGAACACAGCATATAAGCTGCACTCATGGTTGATGTCAGAGGGAAACAGTCTTTGTTCGTACTGCTTTCACCACTTTTATGACATTTTTGCTGCCACTTTGTTTCTCTCTCATTACAGAATACATTCTCTATTTGAGCAATGGGGCTATTTCTTGTACCACCTTGTACTTTATTCGTTTCGACGTATATCTCTGTCGTGATGGGGCTATTAAGGAAAACATCTGTCAGCTGTGTAGTAGGAGCACATTTCCGTCCCAGGTGACAATCATGGTTTCAAATGATACCAGGTTTTTGTCTGGTTATTTTTTTTTCTTCTGTCTTCTCACTAGCTTTCTCTCCTTTTCTCATTCTCTCTTTCTTTCCCCGTCAATTCACTCTCACTTTAGTTCAGGCTGTGTCGGCATGGTCGAGGGATTCCTTACATTGCAAAAGCACAGAGTGACATAATGAATTAAATTTGCTACTGTCTCTCTCTTTTTCTCTTTCGCTGTCTCTCTCTTCTAGTCATTTATTCCAGTCACATTCTCAGCTTTAGACAAATGATGTACCTATATGATGTTGCTAAGAGGCAGAGAAAGTAGATTTGCTCCCTGCAGGCTCACCTCCTCTACCTTAGTACTTAGGGCTGACATTTCTATTTTCATTATGAATGTATCTGTTGATTATTTTTTACTAATCAATTAATCCTTTAGTTTATACAATGTCCAAATTCTGGGAAAAATAGCTTTGTTAGCTAAATAGCTTGTTTAGTTCAACCAACAGTCCAAACCAAAAAATATTCAGTTTACAGTGACATGAAAAGGGACAAAGCAGCAAATCTTCAAGCAGCTGGAACATGTGAATGTGAGGCATTTTTGATGCATAAATTACTTAAAAGTGATTATTGTGAAACAAGGACTACTACAACGACTAACAATGAAATAATGACTTATTAATTGACTTATTGTTTCAGTTCTCCTTACCACACTCTTAACTAGACTCCACTATTAATATAGTGTATACTTACATTTGTTGTTTTATTCTTTTTTTTCCAGGGAGTTTGGGAGATGGAAGGTGAACAACTTGGCAGTGGAAAGGAGAGATTTCTTGGAGTCTCCGTTACCTCTGACTCCTGAGTTCATCAGGAACATTCGACTCCTGGGCCGCAGGCCCACCACCCAGATGATCACTGACAATCTGATCAGGAAGTATGGGACTCACTTCCTGTTGTCAGCTACACTGGGAGGTAAAAAAAGTTGTTTTACTGTATATAGGTTGATTACATTGTTTAGATATATGTATAGTGGCAGACATTAACCCTTATGTACGAACTAATTGAACACTTTGAATAATTGGCCAACCGACTCCACCAACAATATTTTGTTTGTTCACTAAGCCGTGCACTCCTTAGTCTTTCATTTCAAGTCTTGCATTCTATCTCAGCACGTATTGAATTTCTGATAACAAAGGAGGCTCATTCAAAAATCATAGTAATCTTTGGAACAATGTGTCCTTGACTTCAGACAGATGTAGACAAAAGCAGTCTTCTCATTTTTAGTGAGCAAGCTCCACTTTTGCTGGATGAAATGGTTACCATTGCTGGCAGATTTTATCATCTGTAGCTAGTCAGACAAGTAAGATAAATTCTGTGAGTTGGTTGAAAACTCTCTTTGTTGATTTTTTAAAGTTTCAACTGACTTGATTGAAAATGAGAACCCTGCAAAAAGGGCTACATGGATGACAATCATGCTAGCTCAATACAACAGTAATGCAAAAAAAAGATTTAAAAAGCTAAAGCTTAAAAGAACCCAAGTACAGTCAACATTCTCAGCAGATGATGATTCGTGTAGAAGACACAGAAATTAAGGGGAAGTATTGCTGTTGTATTCCAGCAAAGAGCTAATTAGCCCAAGTATTATAGAACAGTTGTATGAGGAAAAATGTGCTTTTAGGAATTACTTCTCCGAGATGATATAGGCTTTAGTAAAGAATACAATTTGTGTTGATAAAAGCTTTTAGAATTTGCTCTCCCAGGCGTTGCTTATGGAAAACAGATGGACATGGCACAATAACTCAGTCGCAGTAAGGAACTGAATAACACATCACAGCGAAATAATATGCCACTGGCAGCACAGAAATCGCTCTTCAGAGATGTATGAATATACGTAAAAGCCTGTGTACTGTAACCCCGCCACTCCCACTCCCACTCCCAATCACAGTCACCCCATTTTTTGGTTTTCTGCAGTGTGATGAATGGACAAGCATTAATGGTCCTCTGAGTGAAGGAAAAAGAAGAAGAAAAAAAAAAGAAAACTCATTTAAGATGCCGGAGAGGCCCAGGCAAGTCTTGCAAAGCAGATTTGCTTTTACAGAGCAACACTTGTCAATTACTTTAGACCTGACTCCTGGCTTAGAAAAGGTCGCTGTTGTGAGTGGCTGCATGTAATGCAACCCTACCAGCTGCCTGAGCTGATGCAGCCCCTCTCTCTGGCTCTCAGCCAGCACTTAGTGGTATGAAGAGAGGAGAATGAGGAGTTTGCCTTGGATTGTTGCCAGAGATATGCCTCTGTGGTTCTGAATGGATTGCCTCTGTGTTCAGAAACATATGGACTTAATGAAATTAATAAATAGATTGTGATATTAAGAGGGTGCCCTTCAGCAGCTGAGGAAGAAAGGCAGTGGGCAGAAAAATGGCCCTGAAGCATTAACACTGCATTATGATGAGAAATATGATGTGCAGTGTCTTGGGGACTCTCAAGCAAAGAGAGTGTGCTGCACCATGGCCACTAGACTTATGAAGTGCTGATTGCTATGATCAGTGGCTACTGATACAGGCTGACGTGGCTTATCCTAATTGTGGTCAAGTGTCGTTGTGCTTCAGAGGCTCCTGTATGGCTGCTCCTGTGCTCTTAACCACCTGGAATTTATGTGCCTCTCCTGGAGCAGAGCAGGTGGCGGGTTTTAAAATTATGGCAACGTTTTAAATTGTAGATTAATTGGAATAATTAAAAACTAAAAAAAAAAAGGTATCATGAGCCATGTGCTGCCATGAAAAGGAGTGCCAAATGCAGACACTCAAACTTCATTAACAGAAAATCCAAGTGAAAAGATCTGACACTAGCTGGCACGCAGTTTGATCGACAAGTGATTTGTGGGAAGTTCAATGCATAAACACCTCAGCATGAGTGCTTAGCACCAAAGATAGAGACAAACACCAAAAATCACTTAAACACTTAAGATATTACCTCTTTGATTTTATGTCAGAGAGGCGCACCTCAGCCTTCGAGAAGCTCAAAGTGAGATTATACTTGGAAGCCCTTTTTAGCAATAGATAATGTGCATACCCTATCCCAAAAAGTACTACATTTTAAACAATTAAACGTTGTGTTTTTGTGCAGGAGAAGAGGCCTTAACGATATTTGTGGACAAGAGGAAACTGAGCAAGAAAGCAGAGGTGAGCGATTACTCGGGTAACTCCTCCACTGTGACTCTGGAAGCTCTGCACCAGCTGGCTGCCTCCTACTTCATTGACAGGGAGAGCACCCTGCGCAAGCTGCACCACATCCAGATCGCCTCCACTGCCATCAAGGTAACGCCCTCGTATCTCTATTGTTGAGCTCTTTGGGCACATTCTCAGAATAGTGCAATGATTATTAAAGATTCTATCTTCATTCTTCCATCAGCCCAAAATCAAGTCAATATCCTTATATATGACAATAAGCCGAGATCTTCCAATAGTAAAAAGCTAGAGGGCTGATAGTCTTCGTAGATTAATGTTTCTCCTATTTCTTTGGCAACCTTGTCCTGCCTTTGCTCCTATAGTATCTTCTCTCATATTTGTACAAAACAAAATGTCTTAAACTGTTTTCCTGTGTTTGCATTCTATTTTTGCAAATTATTTTATGTAGTTAATACCAAGCCAAACTAGAATATGTTTTTCTTTCTGAAAATCTGGTAAATGCAAACATCCTATATCTACAGTGGCCACTGGAGACATATGGCCAACTCACTTTTAAAATAGCAGTCTGGTCACAATGCTCACAGACTTTAAATAAGCAAAGTAGCCAAATGAGGCAACATTGGGATGTAATAAAGCACAGTATAATTGATTAAATTACACTTGGTCTGAGAAGCTGCCCAGAGAAGCTTCTTATGAAACCCTTATTTGAATGAAAGAAAAGCACACATTATACCATAGCTGGAAGCGATATATAGATGATATTCTGTCCTATACTAACTATATACTATTTTCAATCAGAAACATTGAAATATATGCCTTTGAATGAATGAATGAATTAACTTTATGTAGCTCCTTTCATATAAAAAATGCTTAAAAATCATACACATACACAAGGAGGAAGGAAGAAAATTTGTGTTACTATTTATAAAATAGCATTAACACAGTTTCTGTAGAAAGATTAATACAGACAGCTGCTAGTTATAGGCTACATTAAAAAGATGTGTTTTGAGTTGTCGTTTAAAACTGTCCACTGAGTCAGCAAGTCAAATATTTAAAGGCAGAGGCCCTTGGCATTGTCAGATTTGTAAATAGCAGAGTATGGAGAATAAGCATGGTACAGTAAATGTTACCACAATCCACCAGGAAGTATATGGACAAAATGACAATACTGAAAGATTCAAGAGACTTAGATTATTGTTTTCATCTCCAACAGCAAAATTGCATGCAATTCAGCAGGTGATGAGTCGTCAAGTGATTATAAAAATATTAAACCGTTCAACAGTTCAAAATATAAAATAACAAGCCAACAAATTAAAGAAGTATCAGTAAGATAAATATATAATATAGTGAGTTGTGAAATACATAGGTCAGTGTAAAATGATGTAAACTCATTGCACACTTGATCTCTGTGTGCCAATTAGTCTCTATGTAGAGTGCCCACAGTGTTCATTAGAAACAATCACAGATTCCAATTTTTATTTCAATTTCAAAGTTGAAATGTGTCTGTTGCCTCCAGGTGCCGTTTGCAAAGTAGAAAACTGCATCTCTAAAAGCCATACATGTAGATTTGGGTGCGGTTTTCATTGTTAACGACTTCCTTGTTATAATACAACGATCAGCGGTGAAAATAAAGTGGAAGATGATGCTTTTTATCAGCCTGCTTGTGCTGAGATATGATCTTCAGCCACCGTGAGCGCATCGAGTCTGGAGGAAGCTCGTGATGAGCACATATGGTGAGAGGAAGATAAATGAATCATGTGAAACACAGCTCGTGACAGGTTTCTGCCTCCGGTTGTCACCTTCAGGTAGCATGGGGTTAATAGGGCTACGGAGAGGAGGATGACCCTTCTTTCTGCCTTTTTCATTCCTCTGAACACAGTGGTAGTCGGTTTGTGAAGTGTGGCTTTCTCTGCTGTAGCAGAACATGAATCAGACTGCCTGTACTTTATATCAAAGCTCTGTCCTCTCACTACATTGTGTTCAGGGAGGGTTGGATATTTCTTTTGCAGCTAAGGTGGGCACATCAGAAGTGCAGAGGCAGATGCTTTTGTCTGTTTCATTTCTTGGGAATTAGGGTTTTTCTGTAGCTACAGAGAGGAAGAGAAGAAGAGAGAGTATGCTTTCATGCTCCAAAGGCAGTCGCCTGGCGTAACTGACAGGTAGGAAGTGGAAAGAGGAGAGATTCACCTCCGTCGCTGGTAGAAAGTGAGTCAAAGGAGCGACAGATTCCTCCACACTTGTGCATCATTTCCACAGGGCGTTGACCCACACAGCAGCGGAACAGACACAGCTAAGCGCTCCTCTGCATGAATTTGAAATTGAACGAGTTGAGGAAGGAAGGGGGCTGGCGAGGCAAAGGCCCCCCCTGCTGTCTCCATGCAAAGGGGAAATTGAAGCTCATTTTGAGGAAAAGCCTGTTACTATTGTGGTGTGCTGGGGATTGGCTGTGGAAATCTGGGCTCTCTTAAAGAAGTCACGGCGCAGAGCAGAGTCCGTAATCGGATCGGCTTGTTTGTACAATGAGTAATGATTCCAGTTGTTCAAGAGCGTCTGGGATCATTTTTGTTACGCTTTGAGAATTTCCTAGACTGAATCGATGGCGATATCCCCACCTGACTCAGGCCATGTTTTCCAGCCTGTCTGCACACCGTGATGAACAAGGCGACAGACTTGAACGAGGAAACAGCAGGAGCCTGTGGTTTCATATTTCCATCTCGTGGACAGCCTCTCAATCGTATTGTATTCTCATTATGGCAGAGAAATACATTTTTATGTTCCCTGTCGTATGACTCAATATATTGTTTTCTGGACTATCACAGAGTAGATAGACTGCTAACTTGATCATCTATGATGACACTCAAACTAAACTTTATTTTTTACAGCATATGGCATAAGGACTCCAAATAGAAAAATAAAAAGTAGTGCAAAAATACTTCTACCTGTGCTTCTCTTGCTCCCACTCTGCTGTTTGAATGACTCATTGAGATACTTTTAGCACTGTAGCAGCTGGACTTAAAGCTCAAATCAGAAATAAATATACCAAAGAAAGATGCAAATCTTCCAAAGAGCTCCAGCCTTTGCTTCATTCCCTCATACAGCCATGTGCCAAGATACAGGTGGCCAATAATGTCCTATTAAGTATTTTTAATATACCAGAATGTATCTACAGTGAATAGCAGCTGCTATGCAAAGCGGAAATTGAATGCTCTGCTCATCAGTCAATGTTTTGCCATATGGCATATCATATGGCATATCAAATAATTCCTTATGTGGATTCAATATTCATGTGGTCTGAAACCTAGGGTTGTATCTTATTTCCTCACATTCATATCAGCATTAAAATCCCTCATGAGGGAAACAAGGGATTTATAATGTGATATAAATATTATAGTCGACAAATTGCACTCAAATTATCTTCATTTTCCTTTTCCCATTCACAGAGGATATTTATTCTTCCTCTCACAAACCCCTTTCTTCTGGATTAGGCGTTTGATTAAAGAGCCCCATACTGTGTTTTCACTTCCCTGCAGCACCGGCCTCATATGAGTTCCCAAGCCCTTCAGCCCTCTATGTTTGTGTTACTGATCGACTCACCCTCATTGTCTCGCCTCATCCATCTGTCACTTTACACCAACTGTCCTCTGACAAGCCTGACCAGGACAAATTGCTGAACAAAATATGGTGTCCCAGAACCACAAAGAGAGAAAAATGAGAATGGGTTAGATGCTCCCCGCCGTGTCACAGCAAGAAAAAGGAGAGTGCTGAAATAAGATCTTTTCTTGCAAATGAAGTGAAAAAGGATGCTTTGCTGGAGCTGCTTTGTGGCAAAGGTCAATCGAAAGGTTTTCAATCAGTGACGAGACAAAAAAAGAAACGTTGTGTAGCATTCTCGCAGAAAAATGAGTGCAGCAAAGTACTCTTACAGCAATTTAGAAGAATCTAAATGAGCTTACCCCAGTTTGCTGTTTCTTTCACATACACATGTACAGTCGATTAAACAGAACAGAGAAAGCCATTTATGTTACAAAAGGCACATTTTCTTTGGCTGCCCTCAAACTAATTTTGTGTCTGAAATTCAGAAATACCCTTTAAATATATTTTGTGTCAAGAACTACAACTTAACCATGCACTTGTTCTAAAATGGATGCTGTGGAGATTTTATAAATGAGCTTTTTATTTGTTGTTGCCCAGGTGACAGAGACCCGCACGGGTCCTCTTGGATGCAGTAACTATGACAACCTTGACTCTGTTAGCTCTGTGCTGGTTCAGAGCCCTGAAAATAAAGTCCAGCTGCAAGGTTTGTCTGATTTTTACCTCTTTTATTTGATTGTTATGTTGTTTTTAAAGACCAAACATTCTTCTGAATGTGCACATGGGATAAACACAAACAACAGCATACAAATATACAGATTTATAGATTTTATTAAGTAAATTGTGAGCTCAGCCAGCAATATATTGCCACTACACCTTCACTGTCACTCCCCAAGTTCACAGTTTGATGACGGTACTAAACCTAGCTTGGTTTTACAGGCTTGCAGGTGATCCTTCCAGATTACTTGAGAGAAAGTTTTGTGCACGCTGCTCTCAGCTACATAGCCTGTAATGGAGAGGGCGAATTTGTCTGCAAGGACAGCGACTGCTGGTGCAACTGTGATCCCAAGTTCCCAGAGTGCAACTGCCCCTATATGGATATCCAAGCCATGGAGGAGAGCCTGGAGAGGATCACAGAGACCTGGGGGATGCTCTATAAAGAGTTTGAGGAATCAGGTAAGAAAGCCCTGGAAAATAATGGATTCTTTCTTCCTTTCACATTACATGCCTCATTCTAAATGCAGGAAAATCATACTTTTGGAATATAAATCATTCATATGAGAGGGAGTGAAGATGAATTCAAGTTTTTTATCTGCACCGTTAAATCTGAGTGAGGATCCTATATGTATGTTCCTCCCTATTCTATGATTTATAGGTGAACTATAATAGCTGGTTGTGAATCCTGGAGTCCTGGCACACTATCTGCATAAAGCAAATTAACAAGGCGACAGGACCGGATTAAAAAAATCAACAGCTTTCGGCTCAGGTAGTTTACAATATGTCTGGAGCAGATTAATCAGCTATGAAACCCATTTATTGCCAGTCCGGCTTTTCATATCACCGGGGAAACACAGTTTGAGTGGAAGCTCTTAGCATAATGTTTGGTTATTATTGCTGTGCTCGGTCACCCTGCCTTAGTGATTATTACTCAGGTGAAATCAAAATGGCTGTCTTTTTTTTCCACTCCTCAGATTTGGCTGAAATATCCCTAAGTGCAATTACTTTCAAAGTTTATGTTTTAATAGCTGGGTGTGAAGTGAGGGCAGGAGCGTGCCGAGAATTCAGACACCCGCAAGTGTCATAAATGTGTCCTTCAGCGAGGGATATTACAGTTTTCTAGCTCGCTGCTTTATCAGCAGAGGAAGATGCCAGGACGTGGTCTAACCATCGACACAGACGGAGATCAAATAGTTACTCCGTCCTAGTACTAGTACTATTGTTAACCTTGAACCAACCTTAGTGACAAAAAAGGACGTAATAGAATCTGAAATGCATTTCCCATCCAAACAGTTACCTATTGTTTTAGGCAAGACCCTACCTGTAGATCATTGTTACAACTGTCCATGAAGTATTTTTAATATGTGGCTGTTGCATTCAGTCTAAACATAATTCACTTATTTCATGTGCAATTTAGGGGACAATGATAAAGTGAAGATGATGAATGTGACAAAAGTCATCATATTTTGACAAATTAAATGTTTGCTTTTTAATGCAAATAGAAATATCTACAAAACACAATAGCTCAATGTAAAAGGAAAAACATTTAAATAAGTCAGTGCATAAATGAGGTTCACCTTTAAGGAGATACAAATGATGACGGTCATATTGATTGTTGCAGTAGTAATACTATATCAAGGATGCTATGTTTGGCATTTTTAAACAATAATATATCATGGTCAAAATAATTATGATACCTTGGCATAGCATACTCTGTAAGTGCACTGTCTCTCATCTTGTACTGTACCATCTTTAGTGTCATTCTGGATATTTTCGGTTTCCTTTTTGCTTTACTGAATATAATCAAAATGTAAGATGTACCTTTTCAAAGCACCAACTGCCAGATGCTGTGTCTAGCCCAAATAAAACAGGCTGCCTAGGTCTGTCCAAATTCAAAGGCTCCTTCAAATGCAACTGAGACATACAGCCGTCTTTTGCTTCAAACTGGAGGACACAACTGGTGCACCCCTCTGCAATTTATAGTATCCCACAATCCAATGTGCACTGGTCACTTGTTTAATGGCGCGTTGAGGTGATCCTTGTCATGTCATAAATATCATGTGACCACATTGTATTTACAAGGTACTTGGTTGCAGGTGGTCGTCATTGACTGGTAAATATATTATATGAAATGAACCCATGAAAAAGCCACTGCAGGATGTTAATTATGGAAGCCAATCATAAACACAAATGTGTTCTTGTTAGCAGCCTAGATATGTTGTAAACACAGGACAGAAAAATCAAAGTAAGGCCACATAGTGTACTTTAACAATAAACGTATCTATTTGACAGTTGTCCATCATGTTTCAAAGTAAAATGTCACAACTCATACTGGATAATCTGGTATCAAAAGACTCCAAACTACAGATGTATTTAAATAGACAATGTTTCAATCCCAGCTTTGTCAGGTCAAAGTGTTTTAGAAGTGAATTTGTAACACAAAAGTGAACATTTTAAGATGTTTATAACCCTGGGTGGATTGGATTGTTACTCTCACCTGTAATCATAGCCTATTGATGGGTGTAACCAACATATGCCATGGTAGTACCTAATGTTGCATGCATTATAGAGGATAGTGTATGCCAACAGTCCTCCTGGAAATAAACATGGCACTGCTGTATCGATGTTAAAATAATAAGATATCCCCTTTTACGTGTCTTTTCTGTTGTTAAAGATGAATTCAAGGCGTTCTATGCGAGGCTGCCCCAGAACTATTTCATGAATGTGTCAACCATCCAACACTTGTGGTCGATGGACAACTTGTTCCAGTGGCGATATGAGCAGCTGGAGAACAGCATGCGGGTCCTCTCTGGACGGGCCCAGAGAGTCATCTTCAAGCTCTTCAGTCTCAGTAAAAGATGTCACCGACAGCCCCAAGTCCGCCTACCAAGAGAACGGTGAGCACAACCGCTGAAACACACATTTCATTCTCTCCATGTGTATGTTAGTGTAAGTTTGACAAAGTTTTAATATGTTTTAGTCGAGAGTAACTTTAATCCTGAGTAAACCACTGCAGCCAACGTTTTTACATTTAAGAAGTGTCTTTTTATTTAATGTAGTTTTCTTTTTGTATATTAGTCCCTTTCTGTTCAATCTATAGCCCCATAGGAGTTGCAAGGTTCTGGCATGTTTTGCCCAAAGCTACTGTACATTGAGTCACAGCCTGCAGTTCTCTCTATAGACTAATCCAGGGACGTAGGTGGAATTAAACAAGCTGCCATTGCTGTGGTGGCATTTCACTTGTATACCCTTGCAAAATTCACCTTTGGTGTATGTAAAGGATTTCATTTTTATCTCTTTTGTACAGCTTTCACCGAGAAATTTGTACATCCTGCTACATGTTGAGATGCAGTGAAATGTCATTAAAACAAGCTAGACATCTACTGTAAGAGCTTGAACTTAAACTCACCATAAATGAGCCGACCTGGCTTACTTTGCTGTTATCAGCTGCTCCAACAGTAAACTTCAACTCTAGAAATCCAGTCTCTGCTCCATTAAATCTTTATTGAGCTTTATGAAATCTTCATGAAATCATGAAATCTTCATTACATTTCACTGGACTTCATCTCCATGAAATCCCTCTGAAACCAGATTCCCTGCATTGGTTTCATAGCCGCAAAGAAGAACAATTCCACTTTTACAATTTTATATTATTCTCAGCTTCAGAGGTTTATCAAATTCTGTATTTTTTCTTATTAGAAAATCAGATGACACTTTGAAATAGGGATTGAACATTTGTTACTACACAGCACTTTCACATCCATCCTGTCTCCTGACATTTGTGTCATAACCAGTTTCAGACTAGTGTTTATACTGAAATCAGACTGAATAACATCATTTGTTCTCATACCTAAATGGTTGCATGTCAGTATTTCCCCAAATGACCCATATGACCTGTTCCAGGAATGTTTCAGTATTTTCTGATCTGCAACATCTATGGTCAAAGCTTAGTTTAGGCAACTAAAACTATTTGTTTAAGTAGGGAAAGATCGCCCTCAAGGTTAAGCGAAACCAATGTTGACTGTCACGGTCTCCAGTGTCAAAGTTACCATCCACTTCGACCTCGCCCATGACTTCTTGTGCTGTTATGACAACATCATGCCTTTGCTGCTGAGCGAGGACAGTCATTATTCACATGCCAGCAAGAGGTCACTTGTCAGTAAAAAAAAAATAGACATAGGTCTGGACAGTTTCCACATTTCAAACTAGTGTTCTAAGACTGAATAAAATTCACATTCACTTAGGCTACCTTCTTCCGTTAGAGGGGGTGATTGCCGAAGGTGATGAATCCAACCATCACTGTCAGTCACACAGCGTTCAGATCAACTGAGCTTTCTCAGTAATGTCTGCAACGCTTGAAAGCACAACACATGAATCAACCGGCAGATTAATCTATACAGTGAACTCTGTTCAATGTCCAGTCTCTCTCTCGGTTTCTTTTCTTTTCTCTGTCTCAGTGTACCCCCATGTCTCATTCTCTCCACCACATTGCCAAAACACACATTAATCACTGATCTATGCAGCTGATATTCCCCACCCACTTGCCAGGAAAAGGAGTGGTAGCATCATCGCCCTCATCCAGGCAGTGTTTATCTATGTTATTACCGCCGCGTCAGCTGTGAAGCGCTCCCTTTCTTTTCTCTCTTCACAGAAATCTCCATACTATAGTGGAAAGAGATTGAGAATGGGATGTTTGTCAGTTTGCCTGGGAGAGAAACGGAAGCTCTTGAAAAAACCCTCACTCTCCCTTTAACATCCTGT
Source organism: Macquaria ambigua (assembly GCA_008360985.2). Classification (NCBI taxonomy): domain Eukaryota; kingdom Metazoa; phylum Chordata; class Actinopteri; order Centrarchiformes; family Percichthyidae; genus Macquaria; species Macquaria ambigua. The sequence goes on along the minus strand of VMKM01000645.1, from coordinate 127,943 downwards.
TTGAGGCACTTGAGATAGATGAGAGATATGTGATTGATTTTGCTTCCTGAGGGCTACTTTTCCTCTCAGCGCTGACAATTATGAGCGAATAAGCCAGTCGAAGCAGCAGTCAGCTTGGCTTTTATTAGGCGGGTAATGATAAGACTGCACAGTACACTTTGTGCTCAAACTTTTGCCATTAGGCATAATGATGCACATTGTCATTCAAGTGATGTTTTCAGTACTTCTGCTTTAATCAGCTTAGAAAATGCCTTTCTTATGTGTAGCTTTCTCCCAAAAAAAAGGTGCCGGATTTCTTTCTGTACGCCAAGGTCTTGTCTGGAGGACTCCTCATCTTTGTTTGACTACTAAAGGAGTGCAATTAAGATTTGACTCTAAAAATGTTGAATAGATTTTTAATGAACTTGTCAAGGCATTCAGTAGATCAGACCAATTTCATCTTTACAGCTTCACACTGTTTCAGTGACATTAATTCGTACAAAGGAAAAACAGCCAAACGGTGTGATTATTGCATTGCATCATGAGACCAGTCTTTTCTTCCTTTACATTTTTCACATTTAGTATTAATTGACTGGTTTGGCAAATTTCTATTAATAGCATATATGCAGTACCTCTTGCAGAAGATAAATATGAGTTGATAGGAAAGGTTCTGGAAATAAATAAGCACAATTGTGCTTTTTTGGAGAGCCTCTACTGCAGATCTGACAATAACAATATTAGAAGTAAAAATGGTACAAAACATTGCATGATGATGATGATGATGGTTTGATGTAATGATTTCATTTTTTAACCACTTTATTTATAATTCTTTGTGTGTGTACACCATCAAATGCACAAAACAAATGAAAATAGAATACAATACAGTAAACATTCCAAGACAAAAGCAGGAAATGTGTAAACATTTTATTAAAGAAATACAAAACAAAGAAAGGAAAATGACACTATAATAATTGCAAGTGCAAGTTAATGTGGTGAACAGCTTGTTTATAACCTATATGGCAAGAACTACGTGGCACACCTGTCCACATACTGGTTTGTTGTGTGTGCTTCCAACTTTGTGGCAACTGTTTGGGGAACGGCCTCTCCTGTTTCAACATGGCAATGCACAAAGCCAGGTGCACAAACAATGGTTTTCCCAGTTTGGAGTGGAAGAACATCCCCAGCCTGCACAGAGCCCTGACTTCAACCCCATCCAAAACCCTTTGGGATGAACTGGAATGCCGACTGTGACCAAGCCTTGTCGCTCAACATTGTTGGACCTCACTGAAAGCCTGAAACCAGAAGAGTGCAGGCTGTTATAGCAGCAGATTAATGTGATTGACAATTACATGTTCAATTATCACATTTTGGTGTAATGTTAGGGTGTTCACATAAGCACTAAACTAAAGATTATTATTATTAATATTATTATGTATTGTACATTACTTCAGTCAAAGTTAAGTTACTGGTCTTGTGTCAGGGAATCCAATATAAGTTTTATTTTTCCACCAAACTCCAGGAAGTCCCTTTATCTTTTCCCTGTTTTTTTAGATAAAAATATAGTTTATTGAATCATAGCTTGAGTGTCCTTTTAATCACTGGCTGAGAGTTGTTTTTCCTGGGCTTTTCCAAAAAACAGCAACTGTATATTTGGCTGATTTCATTTTCAAAACACAGTGTTGCCTGCTCCTTTAAAAGCGGCACAGAAGTGAGAAGACACTGTGATTTACAGCAGTGGCTTGGAGGAAGAGTTGCAGGGGGCAGGAAGGCTGTACATAATCACACCAGGGAACTAACAGTACAACTGCAGTCTTGTCTTGGCGACTGCTTTGCTCTGCTAAAGCTGTCAGATGTGAAATACCTTGCCCACAGGTAGCGGGTGATGGAAAGGAAGAGCCCTTTCGGTTCATTTCCCATCACTGCTTTTTCCATTAGGGGGTTTTGATATTCAAATCAGTGATTTTCTGAACTCAGACTTGCTTCCCACTGCCAAGCACACAATAAGATTGGGATACAGAGGAAGGATGCCCCTAAATGTAATCCAGCAAACATTTTCAGATTAGCATAAAGTTTACCACAATACACCCTCATCAAAGAAAAAGGTTTTTTTTCTTACAGGAAAGCCAGCGGTATGTACTGTGCATTTCTTCTCTTCAGCGAGCAAAGAGGATAAGAGGCATAAAGGGATCACAGTCGAGAAAGTGCTACAGACGGGAATCAAACTCCAGCCCACATGTGGGAATTATATGTATGTCTGAGAGTCAGTTACCCTACGGCTACAGCGAACTTCTAATATTTATGTCACAAACAGATCAAAGACAACTTTCTCTCTCTACTGTCTCTCGCTTTCTCTTCCTTTTCAAACACCGATGTTTTGTGCCCATATTCTTTGCACGTGTAACCTACACTCATCTTGCACTTTAGGACAACAAAAACATGAAAACTGGTGTACTTCACAGGAATCTCAGGCCTGTCTGACTCAATAACATGAAGGTATTCCTGCAAACACTTCCATACAATTTTGAGATCATTATCCTGCTTAAAATATCCAGCTGAAAAAAGGTAGACTGTGGATTCACTTGGTAAACAAGATTTTTTAGCCGTGACACTAGAATAAAACGCTAAACCTTGTAATTCCAATAAAACCTAGGACATTTTGAGATGGTGAAACCACTGTGTCTGGCAACAGCGATTCTACTACATTTAAAGTCAGTTAAAACACACATCTTCTAGTCAAGCAGTAACAGGTCACACTCGCCACTGATTGGGTGATTTGGTCAAAAAACATTTAACGTCAATTTTAAAACTAAGCAAAATTTGAGCTTGAATGTGGAACTTGTCTGGAACTTTCGAAAACATCTTGTGGCCTTCATCAGTGGATGGAGTTTGAAGACGGTTCAGTTGCTAACACGTGACCTAAGTAATTTGGTTGAAAAGTGTATTGGACGTTTATGTTATAAACAGTATTTTATTGTGTATCAAGTGCAAAGTATGCATTGAAATAAAGTGACTGAAATGCTATTGAAATAATGGTTATTTAAATTTAGACATCTAAGAAAAAAAAACAACTTTCTTTTGACCTGCAAATTACCATGCTTACTTGAATCCTTTCGGGCCTGACTGCATTATGCTGATAATGCTTTATATTTGTAACAAGCAAGCTGTCTGCACACCCAGACAGGTGTCCTGGACCTAATAAAGCAGCTACCTATTAAACCAGCTTATCCTATAAGCACTGTTCAATAACCACCCCCTCCCTGTCTCTTGTCTCTCCTCCTTCTTCTGTTTCTGTTTTCCCTGGTGCAGGCCTCAGTCCTACTGGCTGAGTCACTTCCAGTCTCTCCTGTATTGCTCAGAGAACAACCAGCTTGGTGCGTTCTCTGAGGAGCTCCACAGCTGCAGCTGCCGATACGAACACAGCCCCTGTCAGCTGCCGCCGCCCTGCTCTGTTGGGGAAGGCTCGGCTTGCACAGCATGCGCACCAGACAACCACACCCGCTGTGGGAGCTGCAACCCGGGCTTCACCCTGATGCAGGGGGCCTGCAGGCCCATGGTGGCGGACTCTACGGAGAACTACCTGGGATTCGAGACGGACCTCCAGGATTTGGAGCTGGGCTACCTACTGCAGAGAGCTGACCGCAGGCTAGAGGTATTTTTTCTTTTAGCCTTTGTTTAATCATGTCAGGCTGACCGAGAGCTGAGCTATCTTTCATAGCAGTAGCCTGGGGAGGATATACTCACTCGTGGGAGCCACTCAGCATTACAAAGTCTTGCCCTTCTGGCTACTGAGGAAGTTCATAGTTTCCCCATGTTTTTTCTTGTATTTGTTGTACCACATTTTAGATGTTCTCTACATCTGAGACAGTTTGTGGCTCATCGATGGGAATAAAAAAAAATATTAAAAACCAATTCAGATTTTGTAGTGATTTGAGCTGTAGATGATGATTAATTTTAAGCCAGTCATGGTCAAAAATAAACTTACTTTTGCTTTACATTATCCTGAATATTACATAGCTACATACTTACCAAAGGCAAGCAGGCATTGTGTGTCAAAACCAGGTCCAGCAGTGTTGCAAACAATAAAACCAGAAGCAACCTATTTTTTTGTCTCAACATAATACTAGTTTATATAAATAGAAATGTGAGCTTGAAGGGTCATTCTTGACTTGGAAGCGGCAGCTTGATACATCTCATGGCCTTCCTTAGTGGAGTTGCTCTAAACAAATCCACCTGGAAGGCCATAGGAAAGATTTGAAAGTTGAACTGTTTCTTTCAGTGAATGTTGGCTCTACAACATAATTGTGCTGACCATGGAAGAGAACAGGATAACATTTTCTGAGATGGCCCAATCATTTCAATGGAAGTTGCTCACTGGGCACCAAAAAAGTTCCTCAGGCTTTTGCTTTTTGGGCCCACGATCTCACAGAGCATCAGAATGTTTGTGGTGCTCAGAAAAATGTTCTTCATTTTTTAACAGCTGTTTCTTAAAAAATATTTGTGTGTGGGAGAAAAATTCCTTTTGGGCCTAAGCATGTCACATAGCCTGCAATTTCGATTGCATGTTGTTTAAGATACATACTGTACCTCATAACCATGATGTGACTTGAGCTGGGTACCTTTGTTGCATGTCATCCCCTTCTGCAAAAATACCAAATTCCACAGCCAATGATTAAAACTTAAACAATCAATTGTGATCTTGCTTTTATGTTGAAACAATTAATATTTCTTACTGCATATATGTGCTTGCTGTGTTCATCAGTGCGGTACGTCCATACTGTTTTCATTTCTGTGTGTCCGATAGGTCCACGCAATCTTCATCAGTAATGACATGCGACTCAACAGCTGGTTTGACCCATCATGGAGGAAGAGGATGTTGCTGACGCTGAAGAGCAACAAGTACAAATCCAACATGGTCCACATGCTGCTGGGAATATCCCTCCAGATCTGCCTTACAAAGAACAGCACCCTGGAGCCTGTCCTCACTCTCTACATCAACCCCTTTGGAGGGAGCCACTCAGAGAGCTGGTACATCCCTGTCAGTGAGAACAATTTTCCAGACTGGCAGGCCACCAAGCTGGACCTACCCTTTGAGTGCTATAACTGGACTCTGACGCTGGGCAACAAGTGGAAGACGTTCTTTGAAACCATTCATATCTACCTTCGGAGCAGGATAAAGACTCGAGATGGATTGAATGACAGCATTTATTACGAGCCTTTAGAAATGACAGATCCTGCTCGGAACCTGGGCTACATGAAGATCAACAGCATCCAGGTCTTTGGCTACAGCATGCACTTTGACCCAGAGGCGATCCGTGATTTGATTCTGCAGCTGGACTACCCATATACCCAAGGTTCCCAAGACACGGCCATGCTTCAGCTTATGGAAATACGAGACCGGGTGAACCGGCTGTCCCCTCCGGGTCAACAGAGGTTGGACCTGTTTGCCTGTCTTCTCCGGCACCGGCTCAAACTGACTGCCAGCGAGGTGGTTCGCATTCATGCTTCCTTACAGGCCTTCAGCTCACGTCTGCCCAATTCGATGGATTACGAGACCACCAAGCTGTGCAGTTAACAGCTGCTTGAAAGAAGAGCTGGACTGTAAATGGCCTCAAGGAGAACTCCTGGACATGAGACTTGTGCCCATTGTGGTGCAGATACTTACAGCTGTCTTTATGTCTTTATGGATTACCAAACTGTATGGTAAATCAGGAGAGAACCAGCTGTGGACAGCTGAAGAATGTACTCATCTGGTTGTTTTGGTTTCTGTTTTGTGACAACTACCTTCAGTTCTATATCATAAAGAATGAGGTGGATCAGCAAGAAAATGCACAACTGTTTCACAAGAACAAACTCTTCAACAAAAGAATTCTACAGTAGAAATTCAGATATTGCTACATAAAAGTTTAACCATCCTGTTTCAATATGACTCTGCTCATTTATACTGTAAGTACCAATGCCAAATGAATGGACATTTTATGGTAAAAATGATGTCTGTTTGTTTGTAATTTTTATATGTTCCTTTTGCTTCAGTGACAGTGCACTTTCCATGAAGACCAGAATACAGTGGTGTCAGTCAAGATTTTGTAGATAAATTGATATTAAAACATCATGTTATAACAGGTTCCAGCTGTTGGAATATTTTTCACGATACTTTTAACTAGCTTTCTCCTTATTTTGAAATACACTTTAAACGTTTTGACAAATAGAGTCGGGGTAAATGATTTGGATCTAAGTGATTGTAACAACCACACAGTTATGTTCAGATTATTTTTTTTTACTGCAATTTCTTCCATGTGTTCAACAGTCTCGGCTCACTTCACTTAACAGAAATGCATCCTGACATTTTGTCCCAACCGCAAACATCCCAAAACAAGAGTTGAGGAATGCACAGCATGTTTTATTACACAAGCTCTCTTTTACTCCATTCACACTAACAGGTCAAAGAGACAAGGTAAAAGCTACGATGTCTAGTTTTTTCAAACATCAATCTATTAACTGCCATTCATTTTGGTAGGGTTTCTGTAAAAATTAGACCATGGTGGAAACAATCAATAGCCTCCATTTTACTCTATTGGTATTGTTTAATCTACTGAAAGACTACAACTAATTACGACTACATTTCCTATGGACACTATTTGGTTCTATTGCAAGGGAACCTATTTGTCCCCTCTCTTTAAGAACAAACAACAGCCCTTGTTTAAGTTAAACACTGCGAGGCAAGCTAGTGTGAAACTGAAACTATGCAGTTTGAACAGTAAAATGAAGTTGTGTATTATTCACAGTTTTACAGTTTTACTCACTAATGCTGTGAAGCCATCAAGTTAATTGTTTTGCCAAATCGAATACAGTTGTGCGCAATACAAAATGCAACATGGAAGTGAGTAAAGGGCAGAGGTCGGCTAGAGTACATGACTTGGGTCCAGGTTCCAGGGTTATTGAGGGCAGGTTTCAAGCCATATTTAAACTTACAGGGCCTGAGCCAAGCTTGAGAATGTGAGTCTTGAAGTGTATGTTGTTTGTAAGAAATAGTTCTGTCTGCCGCTTTCAGTCTCTATCTTGTAATATCTCTCTCGTGATGTATTTTGGAAGTAACATTGTATCTACACTGGGTGTGTTTTAGCCACATTTTCCAGTCTTCTTTGTGATGGAACAGATACATTGCATTTTAACCAATGCACCTGACTACACCAGCTGTGTAGATATGTTTGTGTGTTGGGCTGTGAGCTCTGTCAAACACGTCTTGAGTGCACAGCAGTACTGGGGCTGAACAGATCCAGTGTAGACACTGACAGAGGACAGCAGCTGCTGCTATTGTGCTGCTGATGTGCTGCTTCTGCTGCATGGCCAGTTTAGACAAGGTGATGGGACCAAATACCAATTAAGCTCAGGCAGCACACAGTATTTTCTGTCCAACCCAAGTGCATAGCAGCTCAACAAACTATTGTTAAACTGTGCCTGCAAGACAGTTTGTGTGTGGTTTTATCCATGTGTAGAGGCACTCTGTGAAGAAGAGGAAGCAAACAGAGCTTTACTTTTAACATCAGAGGCCATCTTGTACTGACAGTGTGTTTTGTTTTCTAATATTAAAACATGACTACAATCTTTAGCCAGTTGTTTTAGTTGCCAGACCTTAACAACACGCTGACTATAGGCTATGATAACTACTAGATCTAGCAGAATACCACAATATTTCTGCAACTTTAAGGGGAAAGGTAAACTTAACCACACCTTTACCACTCTGTAGTTGCTGATATTTTAGGGATAACCAATGGTATGTGCATTAAGACAGAGAGTCCACACAGTCCAGTGCACAGACAGCTGATAGCTGTGAAATTAAAGAGGTGGATGTGTTTCAAAGGCCACCACAGATCTTGTCAGAAGTTGAAGTTCTAGCGAGCAAGCTAACTAGCTAACTGGCAGTTTTCAGCTCAGTTGCTCAGTGAGAGACTGTCTTTCATTGTGGCTTATGATGTTGGTAAATGGCGGCAGGTTACAGCCGAGGTTGCAAGTTGGGTTTCTGTTAACAAACGTCTTTTTAACAGCACATTGGAAGCTACGCCCTCGATACACTCTGGTACAGGCTTGGAGGACTGAAAGTAAATTAAGTCAAACTAAATATTATGAACCCCTGCTGCTGATAAATGTTGGCAAGCGATGGAATACAGTAAACTTAACATTGAATTAGGTAAAGGTACGAGTTAAACATAAATTGTAAACAACCAGGCTTAGCTGTGTAGATTCTGTTTCAGTCATGGGCAGGCTCAGGCTTTTTCCTTTTTTCTTTACATTGATTATATTAATGTCTCCAGATTAATAATGATTCATTGATGTTAAAGAGATACACAAACATATTGACTTTTAGTTCAGTCACTGATCAAACGCTGTTGTGCCTCTGTACTGTAGGTCAAAGATTATGTCTGCATTATTAGTGTCAGGTATAAACTGCCACCTCTAATCTGTTAACATGCACGTGCCTTAGTGACACTGCAGACCAAAGGGAAGTCAAGCATCTGTGAAGGTTAACAGTCATCACCTCAATTTGTCTGCTCCTCCAATCAACTCCAACTCATGTCAAAAGCTATGTTGGACGACGGCTGTACATGGGTGAGTAGTGTTTGATGAGATGTGTGAGTGGTGGAATGTATTACCAAAATGTCAGCACGTCTTTTACTGGATACAGCCGTGTCAATTACGTGGAGGAAATGAGTGCTTCACTGTGGCGTGAAAAGAGAGAGACAGGACCTATGGTTGTGTGTGTGAGTCTGTGGTGACTTTGTTTCAACTTTGAGGTCACTAAATGTCCAAAAACGGTCTCTCACAGCTGGTTAGCAAACCTTTAGGTAGTCAAACCCTTTTATATAACTCTGTGCACAGGAGGAGAAGGGATCACAAAACAGGAAACTGCGAGGGGAAACACACTAATACATTTTAATCACCTTCACCAAAATATTAATTAAACATCCACATAGTCTGAAAAACACCATCCATATCCTTAATTGCTCAAAGAAAAATGAAAATGGAGGACTGGAAAATAATTCTGCCCTCCCTACAGTACATGTTTCTCCTCCAGCAAAATAAAAAGATCCCAAGGTAGCATACCCATAATTATGATGTTTAACAGCACTCTGCTCATTGTGCAATTACCAGACTCAGTTCTTAAAACCTGTCCTGCAGAGGCAACTAGCCATAATACATTACAGTGAGCTTGTAAATAGCTCCATTTTTTATTTCACCAGTGTCTCCATGTAGCCTCCCTTATGACAACGTGAGTGGGTGGCAAGAGGCGAGCTTTGATTAGAGAAGCTCTGACCTTTAGTAGTCTGTCAATCAAAGGTATCAGAAGCAAGAAAAGCCCATCTGATTCTCTGTAAATCTGCTTGATTCAATTCTCTGTTTGATTAACTGAAGATGATTTCTCTTACTTTGATTTTTTTTATTCTGCTTTGACTGAACCTGAAGAGAAATTTTACCCAAAGGCAGAATATTTATAGTGATGGTGGCCTTGTACGGCTTAAATCAACGTTTAGGAAAATTCGATTTTTTCAACTTTCATTCAAATCTGGAAACCAGACGGACAAGGCAAGTTCATTAGTAGAACATTGTAGAACATTTCATACAAGTGACTAAGAGAAAAAGCGAAGAAAATAAACTAGCATATGCTTGAATTAAAATCAATTGCAAACATGTTCAAACAAATTCAGACCACCTGGAAGTTTGTACCAGATTTGTTCAGCATTGCATCCAAAAGCATCTTACCTGAGAAAAGCTGCAGTAGTCCATCCTAGAAGTCTGGATTTTATTTTTTTCAAAAACTTGTTTGGACATCAGTTTTCATCATCAGATTCTTGCTATATAAGTGGTAATAGGCTGACTCTGTTATTGTCTTAATGTAATTTTAGGTTAAAACTGAATCCGCAACAACACCTGTGATTTGGGTGATTGGAGAGCTAATATGAGCACTAACTTTCAGATTTTAATTTTTGGCACTAAAAACAACTTATTATGTTTGTTATGTTTAGTTGATTCAACACATGTTGACACTGAATGTATCTGCAAGATGTTTGCTGATAATGCATTTCTATTGTTTTCTTACGATATCCACTTCTTGTGATAAGTTAGTGTTATGGTTATGTTTAGGCACTCATAGCAACTGGTAAAGGTTAGGGAAAGATCGTGGTCTTGGTTACACTGTGGAGTTTTCTTGTAAACAAACAAAATCTATGTTTACATTCAGTGTTACTCACCAAAATGCATATGAGCATCCTTAAGCTTTAACAAATGTGTTGAATACAATTCCTTCCCCATTAAATGTTTTTTTTTTTTTGGTATTTTAAATCCTTGCTAACGGTCCCCTTCTTCCCTGTCTTTGCTGGAGCATTGCTGAATATCTTGGCATGTTAGTGCCACCTGTAGGTCAGTGGAATAGTGTGAAACCATTGGCAGGAATGTGTAACACATCACCCAGTGTGCATGCACGTCCATGTGAGTCATCGTTCGTGTGCACGAGATAAACAAAAAGGGGACCCACTCATAGAAATAACATCTCCATAGTGCTACTAGAGGTCAAAAACTCCACAGGGAACCTTTAAATAATAAGAAAGTGACTTGAAGCACAAGACACAACATGTTTAGCTTATTTACATGTTATCAATACCACGATTTTTCCCTAACCTTAACCAAAATGCTTTGGTTGCCTAAACTGCACATGGGACCAGGAGACAGGGCTGCCTTAGGACAATCTGGTACATCCAATCATTGATTTGGTCAATGCATTTCCAATGCAATTCCGGGTGGATAAAGACTGAATAGAATTTAATGAGTGAAAATTAACTAATTTGGTGATACAGGTACCTAAATTTGAAGGCTTGTTATGTCATCTAACAACAGGGAAGGTGAAGCTGTTCAAAATCTATTTAGGGTGAACTCTCCCTTTATAATTACAGTTTATATAAAATCAAAGGATTGTACAGTGGCACTTTGTACTACTGGTGTTGGTGCAAGTGATATCTAGCTGAGTCAGGTTGCTTCTGCTCTCACATCTGCCACTCAGTTTCCTGCATTAATTCCTGCTCACATTTACACAATTATGGATGCTCACACACAACTCGAGGAGATCATTTATCCGAGTGGAGATTAGTACTGGGCTTGTTTTGTTATTTTACAGAGTCAGAAAATCAACAAACGTATTTGTATATGATGATAAAATCTCCAGTCCTGACTAACACCTATTCCAGGAAAAAATCTACTTGTCTAGATCTATACCTCTTGCATTGTATTTTCACAGAGAGCTTGAATCTCAGTGTCAGTATGGATGTGCATTGTACTGTAGCAAAGTGTAGGGCTTCAGTTTCCATATAGACCAAACTTTTCCTCCCCGGGGACCCGACAGTAGAACGAAACAGAGAACAGGAGGAGGAGGCAAAAGGTAACTGTCGCCCGCCAATAAATCAATGCGCTCCTTTATTACTTCAGAGAACAAAAGGCTCTGCACCGAGATCGATTGCACCGCCGAGGAGCCTCCAATAAGAAAAAAAATATAAATAAATAAAATTCTCCTGGCATTTGGCTGCTCTGTCCCCACGACCAGATCAGCATCAATTTATTACCGATGTGATGGTTTCCGCCTGATGTGTTTTTGTATAAGCACAAATCAATCCTGAGTTTATTAGCCGCTGTGATGCATTGTAAAATGACATTACTCAGGGTGCCAGATGAATGCCATTCATTAGGAAGTAAGGCGGCATCGACTGTGGATGTGCAGAGAATACAGTTTTGGTGTTACGGGTGAACTTATGTTAAATTGGTTATTATGTTTTTCAGTTTTAATTATAAGATAGATTACTAGATATAGCAATTATGGTATTATTGTACAATACAACAAAGTACAATATACTGCTACATGATACAAAATTGCACATCATAATACTAGCTTTTCATAATATGTTCTAATTAGCTTGTTTGTTCATGTTGCAAACAAGGTAGATACAGCAGAGAGGAAATATTTATGACTATGCAAGAAGGCTGCTTATATAAAAAACACTAATTTTAGAAGTTTAGCCTGTGTGTAATACCACACTGTCAGACAAGCAAAAGGCCTGCATTAAGTATTTAAGTATTATATAAAAAATGTACTTAAGTATCAGAAGTAAAAGTACTCATAATGGGCAATGGCCCTTTTTAAAATGTTTTGTGATTGTATTATTGGACTACATTAACAAGTAAGCCGTATTTCAATGTTGTAGCTGGTTGAGGTGGAGCTAATTTATCTGCTTTATCAACTATTAGATAAGCCTGCTTACGCACATTGTAAATGGACAGGAGAGACCACCAAAGCTAAACTGATTTGCAAATAACTTAGATTACTATTCAAGCAGGCTACTTATTAAAAATCAATAATTTTCACTCATTTCAGAAGTAAGAAATGTAGTCCACCTCTCAAAACACCTGCAGAATAAAGTGTTCTTGTGAGTCAAACCACACAGAGTGGTGGAAAAAGCATGGCATCATCAGCATGGAGGATGAGAGACCGACTGCTTCTACTTTTATTATGGAAATATTCATTCAAGCGTCACACACGATGCCGTAGCGATAACACTGTTCAGACACCCCACCAGAACACAAATCACCATGCTCGAGGAGAAATGTCGCTCACAAGGCATCAGAAGCACATTGTGAGCTCATTTTAGAGCATTATCATAATTGTCAGATTACTACAGCAATGTTATATACAGTGCTGCATGCAAGGCCCACTAGGTTCAGTACTGCTGGGCAGCTGCATGTTGATCTAACGCGATACTATATTCATAATCTATTATACAAGCTTTATCATAATGTGTAATATTGCACAGTATGCAAATTTGAGGCATGTAATGCCTATACATCAATACTCATGCAGTGGCTCAGAAAGAACTGAAGTGCTCTGAGAAATTATATGGTTGCATACACAAACAGAAATATTTCTTATAATTTCTCTGTGTCTGTTACGCGGAGGGGGAATCAACGGAGCACACATCTGATTAGACTTGATGAACCCTGTTGGATCGAGGAGTAAATGGAACACAAGGACATTTGCATTGATTCCCCCGAGTTCACATGGCAGTGAATACAGAAAATGAAACAAGGAGGATGAGACAGAAGAGGAAACATAGATAAAAAGAGAAGAAATTTTCTGATATATTCATTCCCATGAATTATAGATTGCATTCAATACTCTGGAATAAACTCCAGCAACTTGTCTGTGTTTGTTTTTACCGCTGTTCATCAATACAAGTGATAGTCAATAATCACACTTTCATATTAATATGCAGAAGCTTCTGGTCTGCAAGCACGCATTTAGAGATGAGATGAAAGACACACGACGGGACACACAAGAATGTGATCAGGCTTAATGGGATAATTGGATGTGAAACTGTCATTCCACCTGGTGAGTGACTGTTTGTTAGAGGCGAGCGGCTAGACAGCAACAAAAAAACCAACCCTAATAAGCCTGGCCCACTGAGAGCCATTTTATGCTGCAACATCAATTACAAAAGAATTGCTTTAGGGATCCTCTGGCCAGGCTTTCCAATGCATCACTTATTAGACAATCCTTTGCTGTGACATGTACTCATCAGAGGATTGAAGCACCGGCGCTAGACAAGGTCATTTATGAATTATTTGGATTTGTGTCACATTTTTACAAATACGCTGCTCCAAAGTCAATGTCTGAGTCTGCCTGTGTGTTAGGGGAGTGGAGTGTGAAATCAGCACTATTTCTTCTCTGGATAACTGTGGCCCTACAGTGCTGCAATGCTTGAATAAAGTATTACTTACCTACTTAATTCTCATCAAACACCAGACTTGCCCTTAGATAATGATAATTCTGTCCAAATGGGGTGATTTAAATTGGGCTCATTATGTAATATTTCATGAAGGTAATGTAAATGGATAGGAATACCTACATAAACTGTGTATAAAGAGGGAAATCAGCTGTGAAAAGTGTTTGATGAAAATGAAATGGCTTCTCATTTTTCAAACTATTGGTAGGTATGTATCTTAACACAGTTATTACACCATTCCTGATGTCACAGCTGTTGCTGTATGATGGAGGTCATTTTCTTACTAGGGCACTGGTGGGAGAGATATTCCCCTCCTTTACTTAAGCAAAAGTAGGAATACCAGGGCCGGATTAACCAGCTAGGAGGCCCCAAGGCAAAAATTAACTGTGGGCCCATATTCAACCTCCCCACCCCCTCTTACCAACATGAGCAATACCCAAATGTAGGACAAATAAAATCCCTGCATTCAAATGGTTTCTCAGGTAAAGGCACGTGAGTATGATAAAATGTACCTATCAAAAGTAAAAGCACTCATAATAGGGAATGGCCCATTTCAGTGTTTAATAGTTACGTATATTAAATTATTGGGCTATTGTTGATGCAAGTAAGCAGGCTTTCAATGGCTAGTTCAGGTGGAGTTCATTTTAACAAATGTATATACTATTAAGTTTTTTAATATGTTAGAAGTGATGTTTATGATTTGTCAAGACAAACTCACCACGTCTATTTTGTAGCTGTTCTGGAGCTTTCAATCGTATCTCACAGTCTTCCTCAGCAGAAGGAGCAGAATTTCCAATTGTCTTAGCACTTTAAGCAGTTCTCACTCATGTCGGCTTCAAAGTTGAGATTTAAAATTTATTCTTCACCTTGGAAACAGCAGTCACGACAAAGTACATTTTGTATATATATATATATATATATATATACGTACTATATTTTATAAATTAATTATATGCTTTCTACTGTATGTAAAATCTTAATCTGTAAAGTTACTAGTGAATATCAATGTCAGATGAATGTAGTGGTTTTAAAAGTACAATATTACCCTCTAAAATATATATCAGGACCCGGCTCATGAGCCATGACAAAAAAAACGGGAGTTAGACGGTTTAAAACTGAAAGGTATACAAGTTTATTACATGACATACAATAACCGAAAGTTATGAGGTGTGTTAATCAGTGGTGTCCGTGTGTCGGCAGATGGCTGAGTGGGTGGGTGATGAATGAAGGGCGTTGTATAATATAAACCCTAAACTACTAATATGGCCGAAGCCAACCAAACAAGAACATGGTGCCGGAAGAATGGAGAGAGAGCGCAGACGGGGACAGCCAGGTCTTAAATGCCCCTGGGAGACTGGCCAGGTGCTCCCAGTTGCACTGATGGACTCTGCCTACCAAGGACCTGCAAGGCAACTCAAACAAAGGGAAACACAGCAGACCCTGCTAAAGCGGGAGGTGCCGACATGTATAGTGGAGCAGAAGTATAAAGGAGCACAAAATGGAAATACTCGAGTGCAAATACTGTACCTCAAAAGTATATTTAAGAAGTTACGTGTCACTCACAAAAACGCATTGTGTGTATCCTTGAGGTGTAAGAAACATGTTGAATGCATTGCCTTTATCATAAAACATTTGCAAAGCTGATTTTTCTTGAAAATTTTGCAAACTGCATTGTTTACATCCATGTTTGCTTGCTGGCATGAGCCAGAAACCTTTCCTGTGTTGAAAGCTTCAGTTTTGAAAGCTACTGTATCAGGAAAACAGTCTTTAATATGATTCATATCAAGATGCTATTTTGCCTATCATTTATCAAGGTTAATACAACATGTTGATCGTATCCTCATGATATTAAAAGATAGTAGTTTTTTTATCTCTCCCATGGCCCCCATACTCCCCATTTGACACCAGTTTAATTGAAAAAGCCTAGAAATCAATAACGCATTCCAAGATCAAATTATGTGATTGTATCAGGATTTTCTCCCGTTATCACACATCTTACACATCGTTTTGTAATATCAGCCACTATTAGTGTTGATTTGACTGTATTATTTCCCACAGTCATACAAAGCCACATCGTACACAAAGACAAAAATGTCACCATCTATCTATCTATCTATCTATCTATCTATCTATCTATCTATCTATCTATCTATCTATCCATCTATCTATCTATCTATCTATCTATCTATCTATCTATCTATCTATCTATCTATCTATCTATCTATCTACGATTATTGTTCTCTTTTGAAAAATTATTTGAATGCCATAATTGATACAAATCACAGAATTAAATATATCTGCATATATCACAGGTTAAAATATACCCATTTTTCATTTAAAGCATTTGTGTATGCTTGTGAATGAGCAGAGTTCAACGAGCACACTTCTTATGTAAATTAAAGATAGAAAAGAGGTAATTCAATCACTTCAGAGGCAAACGGGCCATAACATCCTTAAGAATGATGATTCAAGAATAGGCAAGTTTGTGAAAAAGCAATATTTGCGTGTGTTTGTTGAAAAAGCTCCCTTTCCAATGACACACACACTCCAAATCAAATCCTGAGCAGCCTGGAGTGCTTGGAAATGATCATTAGGAGCCTCAGTGGCACTTGAAATGTCGCTGTTGACGCGCACAGGATGCTGCTCCTCGCAACCTCATGGTGATATGCGCCAGCAATCAGAGGGAGAAGATGCGTACCAAACAGCAGGGATAATTAAGGTTGAACCAACAAACATAATCAACGCCCAATCAGGCTGTATTGTGGCAAACAACTCTGCCTGAAGAAGCCCATGTTAATTTTCTGTATCCACGTAAGTGGTTGGTGGTGAGAACATAAGTTTCCTGAATTCAAATTAGTATTTTGCACTAAAGAAACCTCTACATGTTTTGACATAAACTTGGTCACTAGTGGTGTTCCAATTCCATACTACATACACAGTCATTCTAGTCAGGATTTGTTTACACATTGTGTTCAAAAATGACAACATTAAGTCCAGTGAGAACTGATACTAAAACGTTTGATTTCAGTGCTCGTTGATAGACAGTATCGTCCCACAATGCAATGCACCTAATCAAATGGAGGAGCTACTCACTGCTGTAAAATATGATAACACCACCTGCTACCCCACCTGTAACCCCATACGTGTTAACATGTGACAACAATCACCTGTTATCATGCAACCTAAGTTGACGATTGTGCTATCTCCATGACAACTAAGCAAACTTATGGCTCATTCATTTAGCCACTTGTTAGCTGTGGGGTATTTACTGACATATTTTATGTCAGTAACGTGGAAATCTCTTAAGCTTGTGTTAACCACAGGCCTTATTTCAGGCATCTAAGCAAAAACCCATTCAAGAAACCCACTGACTTCGAGACAAGGGAACCGGAAGTGCAAAAATGCTAACTCATTTCTGGGTTTTAGGACTCATTCCTGCAGCACTGTATGTTGACTTATTTGAACTTATGCCAGATTGTAACGTTAAGTTACGTAAGTCTTTAGTAAGTCACGTCAGGCAATTTGTAAGTCACGTGACATAACTTGTGTACGTAACTTAACTTACATAACTAACATACTTATTTTAACCCAAACTATGATCTTTTCCTAAACTTAATCAAGACGTTTTGGTGCCTAAGCCTAACCAAACTGCGACCCCCGTTAACCGCACGTTTATTATTGTTACCATGACAACAAAGGTCCGGTACGCCTGCCGCTGGTACTCTTTGTGAGTTATTGACAAACGACCTATTCTTTTGTTTAGTTATCAGTACATATTTGAAAAAAGCCAGTACTGCTATGAGAAAAATACAGACCCATAGATCAGACAACACATTTGTCTCTGACATCAAATGAATCAAACTGGTAAAGCATAATTTGGCTGAAAGCGCAAACATTTTGATGCAAAGGAGTGAGTTCAAACAAGGAGTTTCCTCCTACTCCTAATCATACTTTTCTTTTAGCTTAATGACTTTTTTTTCTCTTGTAGGGGCATGAAATTCACTAAAATAATGATGAGGCAGGGAAGCCTCGGCTTTAATTAAGGAATGCTATCATTGTAATCATTTTTATTCATAAACAAGAGTTAAAAGCTTTAAAAGAGGCTTTAGAGAGAGGGATATATTATTGATTGAAGGGAGAGATTAGAAATTAATGACCCATGTGTCCCAGATTGAATAATCAATTTCAATTAATATCAATTTCACAGTGCAGCTGCTCTGCAACAGTTCCTCAGATCTGCTTTGGTGCCGTTCATTTTTCAACCTCTCGGGGAGAACACACCCATGGAGGGAGTGCAGGGACTGTGCAGGCTGGAATCAGACCCTCCCAGGAGCAAAAAGGCATGGTTATATATATATCTTTGACCCTCTTCCTCCACAGGTAGTTAATGTGAGTCCCACTGACCCCTAACTCAAACCACCCGTTGTTTAATCTCAATATGTGATGTTAATATTTTCATCATCTGGACGCCACATTTTGCTCCTCCTCCTAGAAGAACAGAGAGCAACAAATTGGAGGAGCTGGGTGGGAGAACTCAGTGTTCCTTGTTTGGCCTTGAATACATCGCAAAACCATCCATCATTCAAGTCTTATTCGAGATGACAATGATGAGGTGCTGGAATGTGTGTGTGTATGCGTGCATCTGTGCATGCACCTACATGTTGTGGAGAGGGAACATTCTCCCCTGAGAAGTGCAAGTGATATTTTGAATCCAAATTGAATGGATGGGGTGATTGCTCTGCGGGAACAGAATAGTGACATCTCAATAGGCATGCCCTTATCAAGAAAATAATAAGGCTATTTTCATGACCAAAATTAGATGTGCACACTGTCAGATGGGAGAAAAAAGGTCTGAACCAATTGAACCAAAGACGATGCTTATTAGAGAGGTGCAATTTGCATATATTGCATGTCAGACATATTGGCAAAAATGTCAAAAACTAAATCAAAAAAGCCTTTCTAGTGTATCTGCTGAAATTGCTCCTTGATCAGAGTGAATGAATTTGACAGAACGGTGACGTTATGGGTATCTGGCGGAAATAAATCATTGCTGAGACATTTATCAGACATAGCAGCAGTGCAAGTTTCTCCTCCACATTGGCTTTGACCAGGAAGGGAGTGAGTGGAAAAGGCTATACTTCAATGCAATTTGCACCATTTTCTATTTTCTCAAAACCAATTCTGACACAGAAAAATCTAAAAATTATGTGATACAGAAAGTATGCACGGTTATCATTTTTGATCTATAACAGAGTTTTACACAGAATCAATTGAAGTGCTTCTCTGCCTCCTGCTTTCGTCCATCCCACCACTTAACTGACTTTGGATAAATTGCTAAATTGGCCAAAGCCCATAATGCTGCACTACTCAGTGAATAATCTGCTCATCTTCTCATTCCAGCATGCTGTAGCCTGGCGACTGACTTCCTCTGTACAGTTGAGGTTTGGTCTCAGCCCTCAGCTCAAGTTTCCCAAAAGTCATCTTAGTGGCTAACTTTTAAAGTGCACACGGAAGAAACTTCTGACGGATCAGCCCTGTCTCAGATGGCTCCAAATCGCCTGGCAGATCCCTGTCAACCTCTCTTTGAGATGCGAGCCGGAGGGCCCGTAATGTCAAGTGCCTTTGACACTTAAGACAAATGACGCTCTCAGCCCACGTTCGAGAATATTAGAACGCCACAGATGGATGTATGGCAGATTGGTGCCTGCACAGACACACAGGAATCTAAATAGAGCTGTTATCATCATCACCATCATCATCATCATCATCACGTTCATGTCCACTGATTCCAAAAAAAGCGAGTGCGGAGTGGTTAGAAAGCCTTATCATTTGTGCAGGCACCGGCGCCTTTCAAAACGTACAAGCATTAATTAAGAATCCATTATGAGCCCAAATCCATCAGAAATGTGGACATTATGCAGAGTGACACTCCATTATTTGAGCCTACGTTGTGTTTTGTATGCAAGAGTTGTAACAATTTCTTGTGGGTTTATGTAAAAAGAGCAGCAAAGCCATCTGTTTGGTAGCGGTTCAGGATGCAGAGTGAATATTGATAAGGGCACCAGTGTTCTTGGTAATGTGTCAGCTCGCAGCTCCATCAGATAAGCCCGGCAGCAGCATATCATGTAATTTATGTCAAAACTATCAATCTGACACAAACAGGTACAGCATCTGTCTTTCCGCTGGTAAATCCTACAGATCCTTACATGACAAATCCAGCTAAATTACATCCTATTTGATCTAAAGAGACTCGTTTTCACAAGCAGTTACTGCTTTCAAGCCCTGGAATTTCTGTGCACGGTTACTGCCGGCCTCACAATGTAACGTTTACAGCTATTTTTGATTTTGCGATACCTGTGTGGGAAAAGCATTCACATTCAGGTGTTGGTTAGTGAGAGATACAAGTCAAGATGTGAACTCATGCTTCAAATATCCATTCAGCAGGGTGAATCACTGGCTCTTCTCCAGCTTTGACTTTACTTCTTAATGTGAAGCTTTCATTTCAAGGTGAATTCGTTGTGAAGGAGGACGGTAGGATCATTTTGAATAAAGAACCATCAAAATGTGTCAGAAGGCATCGGGGTCAGACTTTGAAATGATTTTGTTACTAAAGGACAAGTTAATTTAGAGTGATTATAGATACATCACCTTTGAATCTGAATAGTTACAGGGTCAGATTGAATCATAAATAAATCAGCCAAGAGGTCAAATGAAAGGCACACAGCTCTGAGAGAGTCCCAACACATCCTTTTAAGGTTGCACAGCTCTTTCTAATCTTCATCTTCAGCCTTCATACCAAAATCAAACAGGGAGCAGAAAACGACAGAGAAACAAGATTCATCTCAAATCCCTCTAAGCCTTTATCGAATAAATGCTCACTCACAATGAACCCAGCACACTGGAACAGATGTAAACAAGGACTTCACACACACAAACAGTATGTGCGCACACACACACACACACACACACACACACACACAAACACACACAGGTCAAATTTGCAAAGAAAAGCAGTGAACAAAAACAGCCCTGCAGATGTTCACAGATACATACAGAATTACATTTCACTATATGGCTGCAACTAATGATTATTTTCTTTGTCAAATATTTGATTTATTTTTAGGCTAACTTATTTTTTTATCATTTAATCTATCAAATGGTCTAGCCTAGCAAAGAGTGTTTGTGAATTATTTATTTTAGTTTAACACAAAAGATGGCACCAGCAGTTATCATCCCTCAGTAAAGAAGACAATTGGGAAACTGATGAAAACACAGTGAAACACAGAGAATGAGCTTTGTATGCATTACAGGTCACTTTCAGCTGTTATCTCACTTGTTCCACATTGAAAGGTCTCAGTTAAAACTCATTACTTTGGACCACAAGATTCCATTTGCTTGACCCATACTAGGGACTAAAGACCAACCTTACCGCCAGACAAGAACATCAATACTGGATGATTTAGCAAAATCCTGAATTATGTTCAATGCCAATGTTTTCAGAACTGGCAACTACAGTATGGTAAAATCTAGAGAAAGACTGTGGTTATGGCTAATAAAATATGGTTAAGGTACAGTAGGGTTAACACCTAAAACACTTGGTTAAGGTGCGGAAAGATCATGCTTACAGGTAATAAAAAGGTGAAAAGGTAATTGCAGGTCCATAACTGCAGGTGAACTCCAGCGTCCTGCATGAAAATTCAACATGCTACATGCCCACCCAACGCCGACTTCCACAAAACTTGCCTCCTCTTTACATACAAAAATCTTGCATGCAACCACCTGCATTTGTGCTGAACGTTTCGCCAGGATACCATGGCCTCTGCTGCATCGATTTTGACCATTCGTTTATAAAAACTGTCTTTTGCACGTTTGACAATTGATTAAGAGGGGCACTTCCAAAAAATTGGCGAAGCTGTTGTGTTGATCAATCAATTAATCAACTAATCCTTTCCGTGCTTGTTCTCTCTGTCTCAAACTATCATTTTAAAGTCGATTTAAATTCAAATGAGCATTTGCAAATACAGAATGATTAGACATTTACTTCTAGTAACGAGTATCTTGGAAAACAAACATGAATCAGTTCTTGAGGAAACAAGCTTGGTGCCAAGTCTACATTTAATGTCAAAATGTCTGGAGTATTGTGATTGCTTTTGGAATTACTGACCCGGTTGAAGCCTGATTAAAGTTAATTGCTCCCCAGCGTGCTATGACCAAGCATGACAGATTGCATGGTTACGTACATTCACATTTACGCCCACATAGATGAGTGTGAGTGAATACCTCTGTGGGTGCTGCCAAGTGGGATTGCAGATGAGGGCTAATGTGAAAACTATCCATCATGTTTTGATCACTATATTCTTGAGAGCTACTCAGTGGCAACTGATGATAAACTGCTGAAAACCCTCATAATCTCTCCTTGAGCCTGGAAGCATTACAGTGTTTTTCTTGATAGGAGAGAGATTATTTTTACTGTTTAAAAGTAATGACTTAAAAATACACGGTACAGGTGGGAGTATGTGTTTTTTATTCTTGTTTTCAATCGCATTTCTCTCTCACACACACACACACACACACACACACACACACATAAAGATCCAATTCCGTCTAAGTTCACTCAAAACGTTCTCAGCTCTGAGGATTCATGCAAATATATGGTTGCATACTTGCATAAGAGAAGTGCATTATGCATAAACTGTGTGAATAAAAACAAGTGCAAATCTGATCATTTGATTAGGCTGGGGTAATGTGACGGTCATTAAATATTCAGAGACTGTGCCGTCTATTCTCAGCTCTGAATTCATGTGAACATTCTCACCACAGTGTTATGTCTGTTACAATAATATCCACTCGATTAAATCCCACTGTGTAAGATGATGGCTGTTGCTTTATTTTTTCTTGCAGAGAATAGTCTGCACAATCAGTAACTATAGGGATGATAGCATGAGCACATAAAACACAGCTGAGATCAGTATATTCCTGAAACTAAATGATTTAAAATATTTAAACATAAACAGTCAAAAGATGAGAAGATGAAAAAAAAGAGGAAGAAATTAAGATACAAGATGAGGCCGTGCGCTATGAATTTGCCTTTTAAATTCTTTTATTTCATCTATTCATTGTGTTGTTTTTGGTGCATTTTCAATTTTTTTTTTTCGTGGTGGGGAATGCTGTTACATTTGTAAATTAAACACCTCCCTCTGATGTAGCATTCATAAACAACAAAGACAACACATTCTCCAACTTGCAAAGAATTAGGAAAAACAAAGAAATGCAGTCGGAGGTAAATAGTTCCTCTAGGGAAACAAAACCCAGCTACAGTGACGCCTTTGCTGGCTTTAAAAGATAATGAATTAGAATACAGCTGCATTGCTCGTATGCTCTTCAGAGATTTTTTTAAAAATTATTCTTTCCTCATATCCTGCATTGTCCCTAAAAAGCTATTTTTTCCCACTGCATGACTTTGCTCAAGGGATGACTGATAGGTCACCTATTGATGGTGTCAGTAGTAGCACAATAAGAAAAGCTAAAGGAAGAGTCTTACAGTAAGTAGAAAATATAAAAGTCACATATTCTTTACCCCAAAACGAATTGGTTAAACCATATTTTCATGTGAAAGTCTAATTTCCAGGAAGTCAGTTCCATTTTTCAAAGAGGGTCTCAAACAGAATGTGAAGCTGCGGCTTGAGGTAATATGACTTTGAACTGTACATTTTCTGACACACTTTATAGGCTGAACAATAGTCATGTCAGGTCTATTCTTGCATGGTCATACCTGACTACACACTTTGTTTTAGTGTTGCAGCAGCACAAAGAGAAATGTCCACGATAATCAATTATGGGGATGAAACAAAGGCATCGCTTTGCATGTATGTCCGCTACAATGTGTGGCATAATTAGGACTAATTATAAGTACATGTCAGACTGTAAGACTGAGTTCGGTATGAAGAGCAGTGACATACAGTAGATGAAAAAAATTTAAGGGAAGCAGTTGTTACAAAGAAATATGAACATGAATAATGATAGTATAATGAATTCAAAATTATTCTTTTATTGGGATATTTTATTAGCCCATATATCATCCTTTCAAAGTCGAGCGATTCTCCACATCCTTAAATTTACACAATTAACATTTTTAGGGCAATCTGATGTTCTGATGAAGGTCTTGCAGACTGATGCAATTTACATTTGTTAGGTCAAGGTTTCAGTCCCCACTAAGTAAGTGATAATCACTGTGAATTTAAATGACTGTCCTCCCCTAAAATACAGCCGTATAGGTCGTCTGTGGAAGCAGCTTATTACGACCCATATTTCCGTTTATTGTTAGGCAGCGACCGATAAAGAGCGCCAAAGTCCGCAAAGGGAGGATGGCTGGATGGGTCAAACAACACAGAACTTTCACCCAGAAGACTGCTGTTTGTGTCCCCTGTGAAACCAAAAGTCAACATTTACTTCTTTTAACCTACGTAGTCTACGTAACTTAAGTTACGTACGTAAGTTACATAAATAAATACTTATTTTAACCCAAACTATGATCTTTTCCTAAACCTAACCAAGTAGTTTTGGTGTCTAAACCTAACCAAAATGCAACCGTTTCACAATTTTAACCAAGTGTTACTGTTACCATGACGATGAAGGTCCAGTACGCCTATATATGTTGTTTTGGGAGTCACTGATTCCCCAGCACCTAAACTCTACCACTCTCAGTTGGATGAGTGCTACATTCTGTAATTACAGATGGGAGAACAAATGGCTAAATATGTGTTCAAGATGACCTCTTTAGCAATTCAGTTTCACCAAGCAATGTCATTGACACAAGTCATTTATTTATCTCTCTCTGACCTTTTGAGTGTCTTTGTTCGTGCTTGTCACAACTGTGGGACATCAGAGTCTCAGAGTGAGCAGGGAAACTCTCTTTCAACTAAACAGGACCTTGAAGTGTCCTCAAGCCAGCCAGTGAATCTCTATACCAGCTCCTGGGTGGTTTTTCTGTTGATGACCTCGACCTCTGGCTGACATGTGGAAGGGGACACGAAAAAGGAAAATTTCCCTGCAAGGAGCAACACTCTCTATCCCTCTCATCTCATACACCATCTCCATCCACAGCTAAGGGGGAAATAATTACACACAAGAAAATACATTCCTTTTTTTAGCCTGCAAAATACAATTATTAGTAAAAAAAAAATGATGTGGTTGGAATTACAGAAGTTAAAACGTTGTAAATGCATCTGGCCCTGACTGTGCACACTGTCTGTTTGCATCTTCAAGAAGATGTTACATTATCTGTAGACCGTTTATTAAGCTGCATTGTATTGCAAAGGCATCAACAATCCACACAGAATATAAAACAGTTTAATAGAGAATCTCTAATGACTAAGATGTTCTTCAATTTAATGAGGAACCTCCGACACAGTTCTAATGAAAGACAGCATTAATTGTTCATTGATGCAAAGTAAAATATACACATGCTGTGGATGGTGAACACAAATTAGGATGGTGGAAAAAAAAAAAAAGTTAGCAGTAGTAATTTTGAAAGTGTGATTTTTCAATACATTCTGCCAGTATATTTAAACCTGGTGCAGACTACAATGTCTTTTGCTATAATTTGCTTTTCGCAGTCACATTTTTTAGATCTAAGACCGGAACCCTCAAGTCAACGTGGAATCCGCACTCCTTCCCTTCATGACAGTTATCTACTTTGAGCAGTTCTCAGACGCGTGTTAACCTCGTTGTGAGCTGTGCCAGATGCTACAGCATTTTTTTATGATATTTAAAACCTAAATGCGCTGGAGCACCTCGGAATGCAAGAGTAAAGAAAGATGTTTGAGGTGGGAGGTGAACAGTATCCAGGAAGAATGCAACAGGAAAGCAGAGGCGGGGAAGGAGGGAGGCAGCAGACACACACACACACACACACACACACACACAAACTGACCTCTCATGTGTTTTTGTTGAATATCGTTATCATTTGCACCATTTGTGGACCTTTCCAACTGGAATAATCTTGTAATCAGTACACCTCAGATTGTGTAGGTTGTGCAACCCCATGTCAACATGACAATAGTCTGGAGGCATTACAACATTTCGGAGAATTTGAAAGTCCTGTAGTTTGTGCTACCTTTCAGTTTCAAGTCCTCATTGCTGTGGTGTGTGCTGAACCTTCAATGAGTGCAGTCATTGTGTACAATTATGTGGCATCTTTTTACTTTCCAATTTACTGAGTTACTATGCAGTAGGTGGTTCAGCTACAGACACAAAACACCATAATACATACAACCAAGACTCTTGAGAAAAACGACAGCATTGATCACTATAAGATAAGATATAACTTTATTTATCCCAAGACAAATTGGTGTGCAGCAGTTGCAGTACAAAGTAGGAAAGATTGATATTTTATATTTGCACTAAGGTGCAAATCCAAAATATACACAATGCCAAAAATATAACCAGGTACTGGTTAACTAGGTTAATACTACCGCGAAAAAGTCATGCAGGTTGATGGATTGTTGTACAAAGTGTTTAACTTTGACACCAGAGATGGTGGTTTGCATCCCATCTCATCTTAAGCATGACCAGGATTTAGTTACCTAGATTTGATTAAAGTACTGCTGGTGTGTCTTTTTTCCTACCAATGAGTTCACTGGATAAGCAAAACACAATATGGTTGTTTTTGTATAGAGCCCAGCCCAGCAGGTATCAGGGGCAACATTTTTCATCATTTGTAAATGCTAACCTCAAACTACTCATTTGTGTGTAAGAGTTATTAATTTGTACGCATGAGTAACTAATTTGGGCGCACAAATTAGCAATACATACCCTCTAATATGCAATTAGTGCACACAAATTAATTTGTTCCCTCAGATGAATAGCATCAAGTTATTGTAGCAATAGGAACTGAATTAACAGGTTGTTGTGGCTCTGGTCAATGTCTTTGGTGTCAAGTGTCATCTTGCTGTGGTGTTTCTGAACCACTTTTGCAAGAGTTCATTTATTTTGTTATAAGCCAACAAAGCAAGAAATGTGTCCTACCTTAGAAATGATCAGACTATTTCACATAAAACTCACTCATGCAGCTTATTTCTGAAACTTTAATAAAAATGTTAGCCTCATCGATTAGAATGGGAGTCTCTTATTATTGTACCAGACATGAGTTCAGCTGTTCCTTGTGGGAGTACAGGAGCCTTTAGGCTGCAGGTTCTCTCAGAAAGCTTTGCTGTGTTCAGCACTAACTCTGAGAAATGCCACCTATATTTCTTCAGATATCCTGGTACCTTGAAAATAGCATTCCATTATAAAATATGAATCATAACCAGGCACACCTGCAAAAAAATATAAAGAGAGATAGAGAGCAGTATTTATATGTACCACTTTGAACTCAGTGTTCTTTATTGGGCTGTTACTGAAATAAATGCTCACCATCAAAGTTCCTCTAAACATATTAATTGCTGGATTTGATGAGACCTACATTCAAGCTCTGCACCTGCTTATTAAAACAGTGCACATCCTGCCTGGCTGCATTTTCTGAGTCATTTACGCTGTGCCACTGCTGAGCGGGTCACCAGTTCTCCACAGTGGGGTCAACTAGAACAAAGGGAACTGAGCTATTCTCAGCCACTGGTATGAATATACTGTAAGCTTTTTGTTTTCCTCCTGTCTCCTCTCTATTATAACCTCTTCATGCAGAAAAGCTGTGTGTTTTCATGATAGTCTGAATCATCAGATGCAATAAACATCCCACTAGTACACTATCCTTTCTGTACAGTATTCTTACCTGCATTAACATGTCTAAATCCCCATCTCTTTGAGCATCAACTATGAGGACTAATCTAATTATCAACACTCTAATGATGGTAAAATATTTGTATCCTGCAGTAGGACAGACCTGTTTATTATCTTGGAGATATGCATAGAATTCTTGTTTTATTTTTTTATGTAAAACAGAAAGACCCTCACATTTGCTGACTGGTTTAATTATGCATGTGCAAATTGTTGCACAATAACATTGGCTTAGTGCAGTTAATGCCTGCCTGCCAACATTGTTTTCCCCAATTACAGACTGAGACGATTTTGCCAGACCTCTCTCCTGTCCTAGGCGACAATAATGACATACGCTGAAGCTAAAATTCTACATGCTAATGATGGAGGCTTGGACTGTGTGTAGACCTGGTGGGATCCGTCTGTGGATTTTTAGCCACAGTAGCTGCGTGCCTCTAGGGATGGCAGTGTTGGTCCACCACTTTGGGTCAGAATGAAAGATCTCAGCTATTGAATGGGCTGGCGAGAAAGTTTGCTCAGACATTCATTGTTCTCAGAGGATGAAGTCTAATTACTTTTGTGATCCTCTGACTTTTCCTCCATCATAAGGTTGACATTTGTGGCTTTGAGTGAAATATCTCCGCAACTATTTGATCAATTCCCATGACATTTGGTACAGATTCCTTACCTTTTCATCCAACGGCATCATCTACTCCAGTTTTTTATTTGTCTAATACTTATCTTATCCTTAAAATACCTGAGAATACAACAACATTGCTATCAGTCTCAACTGTACTTTGTGTTTAGTGCTAAATAGCATATGTTATGAGGCTAACATATTAAGCTAAGATGATGAACATGGTAAACATTATACCTGCTTAACTTCAGCATGACATTAGCATTTCCATCAAAGCAAAGCTGTGCCTACAGCCTCACAGAGCTGGATAAGGTGTCCTTAAATACTTTTGTGCAGAAATGGTATGTGTTCGAGGAGTGGTCTTTGTTCCCGAACCTAGTTATAAAACTTCATTTGTTGACCAGTTATCGCAGATGTTAGCATATGTATGCATATGCAAAATATTGCATAATAACATTAGCTTAGTGTATTTAATTTGCTAGAGATTAAAGTTTAAACAGTTGAATACTAAAAGGGATGAACTAATGTTTGCAGAGTGGTTATTGCAATCTACAGCATCACCTGCAGTGAGCTCATAAAGAAACACCCAAACACAGCCAGATATAGCCTGAAAATGCTGTGTTGGTACTGTCCCCAAATGTTCCACAATAATATTTTAGTTTAGCACAGTTTAGGCCGGCCCCTTGACAATTCTGATCTCAAGGCCTCTCAACCTTGAGTGTTTTCTCACCTTTCACAGAATAATAATGGATTTGGCCGGAGCTTCCTCCTGTGCTGGCACAGAGCTCCAGAATAGTGGAGGTTGGTCTGGCAATGTGAGACTCAGAGAAAAAGGGAAAACTGACAATCTCTCCACATCGAATGTGTGAAAACTTGATTTACCCAAAGAGATCTAAGTCTATTAAGTTTCGTCCATGTAAATTGTCACACATACTCTGCTGCTGTACAGTTACTAATGGGTAGTTTGAAAGGAAACATAGTAAAACGTTATGTTGATTTCTGCAGCTATGAACAGTGTGACCCAATTATACGCTTTGCCATTAATGGGGCCTGAACGAGGGGTGGCTGTTGGCACTGTGTGGTCTCAGCCTATTTGGGACTAATGCCTGGCATGGCAGAGCATTGGACACTGGTGAGATCAGCTCTTGTTTCCTCTGCTCTGAGATATTGCATTGACCTCTGCAGCCCGCATCCCAAGATTACCTTGACATCTGCTGGGTGGGTTTCAAAAAGCTAATTAATCCCTGCTGACCTGAAGTTTGGCTGCCTGTTCTAAAAGCAGCTCTAGTCTCGGGGTAAAGACCCACTATAGGTCAGCTCCCATATGACTTATTCTTGGAAAATGGTGTGAAGCTTTTCTTGGACAGCTCTTTGGGAAGTCAGAGAAAAATTGTGTCAAATATTTTAAATTTTTGGCTGGCTTGATGTTTTTTTACCCTCAACCTATTTATCCATATAGATATGTATAAAAAAAAGTCAAATTTGTTTGTGAGTGGTTATTTCACTGGCTGATCCAAAGCACCGAAAGCCCACAACTCCCACTTCACATTAGCGAGTATGATTTTCCCCGGCTTTGTTTCACGGCCTCTTCCAGCCCACTGAGTACTGCAAACAGATCCCACCATGAGGCAACATTAATATTCATGAATAATGTTATGCAAAATTAATAAATAAACAGCCAACACATTTGGCAATGTCACCCCCTAAAAAGTGCTACAGGGCCCCTGATGGAGCTTGTGATTTTTCTTCCGTGACATTTGTAATTGTAACAGTCAGAAAAAAAATTGAAGGCCTCAACCATATTTCCCAAAGTCCTCAAGGGAAAGTGATATGCCCCTGTGGAGGTATAGTTACTGCAGGTTCAGAGATGTGGGAATTCTTGAAGATATTTGCAAATGTATTGCTCCAGTTTTCAAGCAGGTGAAGAGAGCCTTGGGCAAAATTAGGTTTATCTGAGCGATGTTTGTGAGGTATTCTGAGGGGACTGGATAACCCTTTCCGTTTGTCATCGCACAGACGAGTGTGCTCAGCTGCTGCGCCGAGGGAAATTACTAGGTTGTTGTCTACATACAAAATCCACTTTGAAATGGGATGGTCCTCAGGCAAACATGTCAGATTTTATTTTTTTTTTTTTGAGATGGAGAAAAATGTGGTCTTTGGTGCCAGTGAAGGTCAGACAAAAAGCAAATATGAATATAATTTTCAAAAGCTTTGCTCTATTTTCATGTGAACAGCCTTGTTTATATAAAGGTTTTTTTAGGCTTGTTATTGAAAACAAAAATTATGAATATTTGGAGTTTTGCTTTTTCTACAAAACTCATAAACAATCTATTAACCTGGAGAGGTTCAGTTCAGAGGATGGGGATCTGACTTGGCTGGTTGTTAGGCCAAATTAAACACAGTTTGAAAAGGTAAATTAAAAAACATTAAAATAAAGAAATTCAGGAGATAGATCTTTGTAAGAATATTCATTCTAACAACATCCTTATAGGGTCTGTTAAAAGTTGACCTCCTGAGCTGAAATGGTATAAAGTAAAAAGAGGGACAAACTCCCCAATGATGAAAAAAAGCATGAAAAAAACTGACAGTATTACATGTGTGCAGCTTTGTACAAATGGCATTTTTTTAGGATTATTATTCCAAACATATTTATTGTTAAAAAACAATAAATTCAGGAAATCAGTCTCTTTCTAACAACATCCATACGGTCTTGAAAAGTTACAAAGTAAAAATGAGAGACACAATCCCAAATCACAGAGCAAAGTATAGCAACGTACCAGTATCAGTTTAATTAATTTGACACGGGTTGTTTGGCCAAGAAATACATTTAGTAAATCTCTTTCCACTATCCTATTGCCATAAAGGGACACTGATATCAGACAATTCTTCAAAACCCCAGATTACGTTCAATGACAACATTTTTTAACATCCAATTACAACATTACATCAACAAAATCCTTCTTTCTACAATATCTGACCGCTGTATCTACTGTCTGGTCTGTAGGTACTCTTTTTATTCCAGCTGTTTTGTGATGTTGATTTGTTCATTTGGCTTTTCTGCGATCACTTTAATACTATCCATGCTTGCCAATATAATAGCTTCCTGAGGTTGATCTGTTGCCAGTACAACATTTTATGTAATTGTTGATTGATTACTGTTGGGCTAACTGTATTTTGCTATAATTTTTACTTTAACTCTTAATTACAGTAATTAACCGTGATTACTGTGGTGTACTTTTATGGGGACTTAATGTTGATCTTTGACTGACAAACTGATACTTGACAGTTTGTCTATGAATGCAATTTCGTTGTTACTGTTCTATGATTTTTAACATCTCCTTTGTTTATGGTGTTTAGTTTTTCTAATTAGCGTGCTCACCTTTTAGCGATGCACACTCTTACACTCATTTATATCTTAATTTGTATTTGAAATTGAATTTGTTGGTTCGCAATTTCTTCCAGTGAAAACCTCAAAGGCCAACTCCTGTCTTCAACCTTCATTAGAAGTGTGTTTAACTTGCTTCATAGCTGTGCACCTCCACGCAAAGTGAGGGCGGAAGAGTTAAGATTAGGGAAAGACCACGGTCACCGTTTAGTCAGATGACTTTCACCCTTACCTTCTGTTTCGCACACATCGTACACTGCAGATTTCTCCAATGTGACTATAAATTAGTTCCTAGCAATACTAGACTGTTTTCTAATAACATTCTTGTAGTTTCCGTTCCCCTCGTGAGTTCAAATAATATTAAGTTAAAAAAGAGGGATACACTCCCAAATCACAGAACAAAGTTATAAAAAAAGTTGCAATCTTATTATCAAAATCTATTACAGTCCAGCAGGAGGGTTGTCATCATTTTAAGATGCTTTACATTATGCTAAGACATAAGTGGTTTATTTTACTCAGCTGCTCTTACAAATCAGAGCCCTTCATGAATCTCTGCATCCTACCACAACAGAAGGAGGGGTGAGGGTGAACACCCCACACACACACAAGCACTTTTCCCATTCCTCCTCTGAATTGTAACCCCCCTTCCACTACACTCACCCCTCCATCTCCCTGGGCTCTCATCCTCTTGTTCTCCATCATCCTCCCTCCCACCTCAACCCCTCCTCTGTCCATTCTTCTCCCTGGACCTATGAGGACCTCTCTCTTCTGATCTGCGGTCCCCCAAGACCTGCCCAAACACTTGCTCATTCCCCAACTAGCCCCCCCCCCCCCGTAGCAAGTCACAGCTGATATCACTTGTCCTCCTGGTCATAGATTTGGCTCTCAGAGGAACAGACCAGGGGGAGAGAAAGCCTTTTAAAATGTGAAATTGCATTGTGAAGATGATTGTCCACTGAGCATTCCTGGGGCTTCTTAGTAAAGACATGGAAATATGTTGCATGTCATCTGTGATAGTACTCGTACGGCAGCTACACTGAGCCCTCAAGAAACGGTCAAGGAGCAGAAGTGTCAGTGATGAGAGTGGTGAGAGTATTGTAAAAGTGTCAGACAGTTAACATGAGGCCTGAACCTATCTGCTGCTCCCATGGATGGGGTCATATTGTCTGCTGCTTCTCATTTGACAAGAATACAAGTCTGATGTCCTTCGGAGTAATTGCATATCCCTTAAAAGGAATAAAATATCGCCGTGACTGATTTGACAATTGTGAAATCCTGAAAGTCAAAGTGTTTTTTTCCATCAGCAGTAATAGCCTATTGTTGTTCCTGCTATTATTATGTTCAGGTGTAATCATTGTGCAACTAAAAAATAAAGTCTTAAACAGTGAGGAGGAGAAGGAAGAGTTGTTGAAAGTACAAAAAAAGTCTAATCTCTGCCTCTCTTTGTCTCCCCTGTGGTTTTGTTTGTTATAACTGTGCTGATGATACAAACACCATTTGCGATAAGTACATATGAGGTTAATGTATCATGAAAAGTATTGGATTCAGCGTTTCTCATAATCCTTGATCTGATTTTATGGATGAACAGATTAATATACATTACATTACAAAAAGGGGGAAGGATTTTCTCTCGTCCATGCAAGAATCTAATAACTATAAATGTGCCGTGGTGACTTTTTGGATGTTTGCTAAGCTGAATGCACTGGGCCGTCTAATAACATTCGGGAATTCATTAAGAGGAAAAACTACAAATTGTTTGGTTGTGTCATGTGAATGCTTGACATATTCCTGAACAAAAATGGATTCTGACTCACTAGAATGCACCTCAATTAATCTGTACAAACTACAATACAATAGCATGCAGGGAATGAATGTGTAAAATCCATTCTTTACAGCACAATAACCCTAAAAACAAATCTGTCAGACTTAATCCACCTCTCTAAGAAAGTTAAAAGGTTCTGAAATCTTGACAACATGACCACAGACCAGTGGTGAAAATAATTAATTGCAGTTCCTCAAGTACTGTACTGTGCTTTACTTGAATTTTTACATACATATGCTACTTTATACAATCTTTTTTTCTCTGCTTTCACTCTGTGTAAGTTTGAGTACCGGAGTTAGCTTTTCACTATAAGAGACTGTGAAACCGAGAACAGTACTGAATAAAAATGCTGAGTCAGCATTCACACTAATTACAGTAACACATGAGAAAAAGATGAGATACGATAAATGAGTAAAAGAGTAAATAAATAAAAGAATAAAAGAGTTCATTGTCCCTAATGCCAGGGAGAAAGTATCAAAAAAACAACATTAAGTCCCAGAGGAAGTATGACTAAATTAATTTTGTAAACATACATGTAGTTCACAAGAGTAAAAGCAAAAAGAATAAAACAGTAAGCCCAAAAGCACATTTATAAAAAACAGTTAGCATAACAAAATAACTATAAGAAAAGGAGTACCCAGAGGTAATGGCCCAACAACGGCATTTAAAGGGTGGAGAAAGATGCCTGTCAATATTTTTTTTTTTGTCAGTTAAACTGCATCTGCTATGGCACTGTGCCAATAGTCGTTGCTGCTAGCAACAGAATGCCATAATTACTATCACTATAGTTACTAGTTACAGTACTTTGCAGATTCATATTTTACATATGATCATCTTAAATATGCTAGATTGTGATAGATTAAGGTACCAAACAGTATTTAATCGGTTCCATCTCAACCAGCTACAATATTAAATGGCTGCCTTACATGTTACTGCATCAGTAATAATAATCCATAATAAAATATTTATCATAATATAACAATGGCAAAAAGGAAAATCTGTGAAAACTGAGTGCTTTCACTTTTAGTACCTTAGTCTTTGTTATTTATTCAGAGCCCCATTAGCTTCCACAAAGTGGTTGCCAGTCTTCCTGGGCTCCACAAAACAATAAAATAAATAAGAATTGACAGCAATTTTAAATCACAAAGTATATATTATTTTAAGGACAGAAGAAGCCAAACATGAAAGCAAATAAGAAGAGAACTTCCCAAATGAAAGGTTGAACCATTAAAATTGTATGAAAACAACATGAAAACATCAATAAAAAGAAATTAGATAAATGGGAAGGAGCAAATTCCAGCCAGAAGAAGCTTTATAAAGTAAGATTCCAATCATGGGGACATGGCACATTGACATGGTACAAGTAAAATTTGCAAATACTATATCTGCTGTCGCTGCCACAGACCAGAACATAAAAAAAAAAAAGTAAAAAGGGTCAGCCATTAATCGTAGGGTTGATGGTGTATGCTCAGTGCCTTGCTCCATCAGCTTTGTCCTTATTTATATTTATATGTGAAAATGTGAGTTGTTTTAGACAAAGGCTTCTGCCAAAGGGATGTAATGTAAAGGAAGTGACATTTGGATTAGAGCATTGATGAACTCCATTCACAGATTGCCTCCCTGCAGGTTACCTTGATGAGGCTACAGTGTCGCGCCACACAGCGAGGGTAATGTCCCTGGCCTTGCTTGTACATTGCACGGTCCGATACACAAATAGACCACCGTGGCACACCTCTTAAAAGGCAGCAGGCATCCAAGTGTGTAATGATGCCAGGGGTGTGAGGCACTTTACAACCAACCCATACCTTCACCCACAACTGAGATTAATTGCACTTGATTGACTATATCAGATACGCTTCTGTTTCCTGCCTTCTCATTTGGAACACCCCAGAATTTATTGGAAGACCTCTGCTTACTCAATATATATCAAGCCCTTATCAAAGAAAGGTCTAATTAAGCTCCATTTCCGTGTGTTTATTTCTCCCTTTTTTTCTCTCAGACTTAGGTGGAGTGCAAAAAAATCTATTAATGTGTTGACATGTAGTGTGCTGTCTCTGACGTCAATACATCGCAGAAGGTTGGCGGCAATAGCACCAAATTGGTTGTATTGGCATTCCACACAGTCAAAACAGAATGGTAGCAGTTTTTCTAATGGCACATGGACTATGTTTGCATGCACATTATGTACGTATCATGATTACAGCTAAATCTCTGGGTGTGTGGTAATGCTATCAGTCAGTTCCATTAGAAAACTGAAATAAGTGAAGTCACATGGATATGGCCGTTCAGGGTCTTGCTTCTATGTTTGCTTGGACCAGAACAAACATGAATATTCTACTATGCTAATAATCTTGAGTAGCCACAATGAAGTATGAACAAATCACAGGCTAGTTGGGGTAAAAAGCCAACAAGTCCTCACACCTAAATGCCAAATGGCTTGTCAGGAAAATGTAAGCAGAGGTCTGGTGAGGACAGACTCATTGAAGCTTTGCTGTGGGGCTTACAATGTCAAAACATTACAATGTCCTGCACTTTCTGCAGATCAGTCAGTATGAAAACTATGATTGTAGCAATGTCACCTTTCACATCTACTTTACACAAGGACTTTTGAGTCTTAAGTCTACTGAAACATGAACTCTGATGGCTCAATGGAATGCAACATACACCCAACATTGATTGGCAAATAATTCAAACCAGGTTTGTGAAATTCAGCATGTAACGCCGCACTTTTTTATCCCCTTATTCAGGTTACATATTTTTTGCATGAGGGAGCAGGTGCATGAGGAACTTCACATGGATAGATATTTTGTAACTTTTGCAACAAAACCACAGCAGAGGCTCACCTGTGGCACACCTGTGGCACAGTGGTAAATGGGATCGAATTAGGAGATAAAATGATGAATAGTAGGCAGGGGCTGGCATCAATCATTGCACAAGTCTGAGTGCTTTCACCTCTGAGAGCAGAATGTCTTGAGGCCTCAGAGAGAACCACATTGGACTGTGGTACCACCTCTGTTCTTTCCAACCGGGTCCAGGTCTCTACTTGTTTGCCAGCACCCAGCTGCCTACTGACATTTTGTGTTCTCCAGGCCTGGAATGTGCACAGCCTTGAGAGAGTCTCAGCTTTTGTGCGCTCCTCTTCTCATTTTGATAAGATTACTTACCAGGTGCATTTTAGACGAACATTTGCCTGCATGTAACCAATGCAACCAACCTCTTCGACCATTGCCCATCACCCCTTTAGACATCTATCGCCCTTTATATGGGGTGTCGGCACTACACCAGCCCAATACCCATAGGAATCACGTTGACACGTTCTGCACCTCATAGTTTACTTGCAATGCCAACACTCAGTTTCAGTGAAGGATGTATTGTGCCCTTCACGTAGCAATGTGGAAAGCAAGGGTTTGGAGGTCGGGCATGTAGCATATCTGACTTTCATGCAAGTCCAGTCACAGACCTGCTTTTATCTCTAACCATATGTTAACTATAGTTTATTTTCCATAACCACAATCTTTCCTCAACCATACTGTGTTTTCTATGTGCAGATATTGTTGAGAGTGAGAAAAACATTGGCACTGGATGTGAAAAAAAAAAATTGCTTTTGAGCGTACTGCTGGGTTTTGCAGAACCACTTCTGCTACTTCCACCTTTGCTACTGATGTGCTTCGAATAACAACAAACATTTTTTTCACCTCTTAAAAGGTCACTTTTAAAGTCATGTATACATTTGAACAAACAACCAATACTGTTTTTTTAGTGAGGACAGTCTCAACAATACAACTGTCTCAAGGTGTATTGTGTCTGCTAAAAGACTGGATATGGATCTAATCTGAATCTAAAGTAAACCACAGATGTTTTGTAAGTGTGTTTATGTGTGGGGGGCTGGGATTAACGATCACCGATGCATCAACAGATCTTTCTGTTCATTTTTTTTATACCAACATCTACCGAAATGTCATGGTGCACCCCTCCCCCATTAGCAGTCATTTCTTTTTCTCCAGTTCTCTTTTTATTCTCTGGTTCTTCCCTCCTCTGCTCTGCTCTCAGGCCTGATTGACAGCCGGCTATGTTCTCTCACCTCCCTCCAGGTGGCCGAGGAGACAGGTGACCCGTCTGACGTGAACCCCCGCATGGACCTGTGATTTTATAAGGACACCTCACAGTGACAATGGGGGGAAAAATCTGTCCTTCAGATGTAATGATGGGAAAAGGAAATGAAAGAAAAGGAACAAACTCCTGAGCTCAGAGCAATCTGAGATGGAGTAGTCAGATAAACCGTAAGTGAGGTAAGTGATTGGCCTCCAGAGCGAACTAATAAAGTCACACAGTTGGCCTTTGTGTTTCGAGCACGACACCCCACTGCTGTTGAAAGAATGAATCAATGAATGTGTACAAGCTCAAAATAAGAACAATTTGATTGGCTGACAAGTTGACAAGGAGAACAAAACAACATGTATTACTCTTGAGTAATTTGTAAATAATGAAATCAACTCCGATTGAAGTCTAATTTGGTCCTGCAGGGATACAGTTGCTGCAGCTTAAATGTATTCTGTTTCGTCAATATGCAAAACTGACTTGATTCTAATTTTAAAGAATTGTTATTATTTAGCAATCATACATGAACATATACACAACAGTCCATTAAGAAGGCATTAGATCTGAGATAAAAGCAATTAAAAGTTAATCTATTAAACATGTTTTGCAGACAGAAAATTCAATTTAACTACATCTGGCAATAATGAATGAGGCATAATGGATTCTAATCAAAATAATAAACTGTATTTCGTCAATTAGTTCAACATATTGTAATGATTAATTAAGAGACCACGACGATGTATGTAGTATAAATGTTCAAATTCTAAGCAATATCATTAGATCTTCTTTTACTGCCTTTTCATAAAACCATGCTTATTTGACCAACTTTCACCACAGGCACATTCATCAGATGAAGCCATTGTTGAGGTCTATTTATAGCCATCTTTTATGTGCTTGCTGCGCTGTCAGTCCACTCCCAAGAGGAATTGCATGGAAAGTTTTTCCTGTCCTCATGCAGGACGGATGCCAGGTGGAGAGATACGTTCACTAGCAGCTGTATGCAACAGCATCTCCCACTTATACATGAGAACTGATGATGAGGTGCATTTAGAAAAAGGTGATTCTCAGTCCGCTACCTAAGATGGATGTTCAGTGTTCCTCCACCATCACCTCCTACCCCTCAAATCCCCTCTATGATGAATCATTCTGGCTTGCGCGCAAACTGGTACGATGGGGGGTGGGTGGGAGTGGCCCGGGGTAGGGAGGGCTGGAAGATCGGAGATGGGGGCATTAGGGGCTGAGGGTAGGAGAATGAGGATTTTTTTTCTCTTTCTCTATATGTCTCTTATTCCATTTTTAAATCTTCAAAGCACATATTCCAGGAAGCTGCACAATTGCCGGCAGTTGGAAATGTTTCTTTTTGTTGGTATCATCAAAAGTGATGCTGGCAGGTACAGTGACTGATGGGAGAAGAGCTTTAAAGAAACTGAGGACACACTAATAAGGCTCACATCCACCTGGTATACACTAAAAAACATGCTGGTGGGTTTGAGAAGCAGGGAAGTGAACATGGCAATTTCAGCATCTAAGCATGTCTCTGGTTTAAAGCTCAAAATTCTGAATACAAGCAAGTCCATGATCCTCACACAGTCAAGTTTGAAGCCTTATAGTATCACATACAGGGAAAAAAAATCAATACTGTGATGCTTTGCCAAAACCTGAAAGGTTCTTTGTTGAGAGGGCAGTTCATTTACACAGTGAAGTTTGTCACTTCCTCTTCTCTAAATACATTAACTGACAGTAGGCTGTACTATAGCTGGTCAGCTGCCAGTTATTCCACTAGAGAGTAATTTCAGAGGAGTAAATGTGTAAGGTGGTTAAATAAAAACAGTTTCCATTTAAAATGTTCTCTTTTTTAAATGACAAAAAGTAGCAATCTTTGGCTTTATTTTGGTCAGATATGACAGAAACAAATTGGCACACTGTCAGGTTAACAACTACATTTTGATGACATATTATATTTTGTATTGTATATGTATAGTTTTTCTTTCAGTGTTTGATATTTCTATTTTGTTGATATTCCTATTTTGATTTAAGTGGAAAAGGGCCCATTTCAGCTAAAACTCGCAGAATTTGGATTCCTTTCATGTATGGTTTGCTTGTTCTAAACTGGCTTTTGGTCCCAAAAAGTTTTTTCTTTGAGGTCCTCTTCCTAATTGAGGCCAGGTGACGTGGTGTAGTCACCCTAATGCGAAATGTTATGCAGCTGCTCCTCATTGGAGTTTAAAAAAGTGAGAGATAAAAAGTGAGGGTTAATATAAATGTTTAAGTAGTAGCTTTTATTATGGGTTTGTCTTCCTTAATAAGCAGAGTTTGCTAGTAAACTCAATGATATTAGTAATGAAATCAAACTGTTTTCAAAACATTTTCACTTTCCTTTTGTTACTTTAATCACCCCTGTAGCTGATATTAATGGTACATTCCAAACAGTATTTAAGTTCAGTGTTTAGTGGGCTAAGGGAGCTTTTAACACTTGGGTTCATAGATGTGTTTTTTTAAATTTAGTTGTTGTCTGTAACCATGCTTGTGTGTACATTGTCCAAGTGACCTAAATCTAATCACAATAAGTTGTCACAATTTATAACACAATAAATGTAATGCTAAGCATTTGTTTTAACCACAACAATTCCTGATCTTTCATTTGTTGTGCTGACTCACTTCTGATTTGTCTTGATCAATACAGTACTGAGAATACTTAGTGTCTGGGCTGGATTGTGTGCTGAATGATTGATTGGTTGAACTTCTGGTTTTATGACACTGGTTGTTGTAGTGATTCCCATTTGAAATTATATGGTATTAAAACAATTCTTTATTTAAAAATTGCAACATGAGTAAACTTGGTTGAGACATTCATAATGTCTGTAATTTGACATGTTAGGGTTATTGGCCAGTCTTAATACAGACACATTTCAGTAAACTAAAGCGCAGAAACTGAAAAGACGGGTTGCTTCTTTCCACACACCACCCCTTCCAGAAAAACAAATTAAAATGACATGCTTGGTACATCATTCTAAAATGTCTTCAGTGAAAATGGTGGTTTAACTGCTGACATATTGAGCTTGTCATGTGTTTTATGCTGCTCTTGTTTTTAATAACTCTGTTAATGTATTTGCTGTGGTGTACAACTTATCTTTGGTTGAGTCAGCGGACAAAAAAAATAAAAATCTTCCACTGTTTGACTTTCCAAGACGCATCTTGTGAGGATTGTCTCGTTGCTGCAGTGTGTGGCAAGTTCAGCCAGATGAAATCCCTGTCAGCCGTGTCACCTTATTCCCGGCCAACCCCAGAATCCCTCTGAATTGTACGAACACAAAGCCGTTATGAATTTGTCACCTCCCGTCATTTTATCTTGGGCTGCAGGCAGTCTTTCCTCACAAAGCGGCACAGTGACTGCAAGCTGCGCTCAGCCAGGTTTTCCTTTCTGTAGCCTTTCTCCAAAAACTAAAAGAGTGGTCTCAATGTTATCAGAAAATTATTCAGTACAGGACGTAAGCACTTCATATCTCCCTATGTTGAAAGCCACTTTTCTTCCAAGTCTGCACCATTTGGCTAAGCCCTCTTGCCCAATTAGCCATCCTTAAGCCTTTGAACATGTTGGACAAAAGGAAAGACGAATGTTAAATGGGCTGATTACTCCGTGGTAATTATATGACTTTCAAAAGCACTCTTTTCTTGACCAAAGCGGCAGAGAAAGACAGTAGACATAGAGAATGGTCATTTAAACAGAGTGTGCTGCAGTGTTCGCTTCTGACTACGGCAGCATATAGCTTTCAGAGATCAAGACATAATGAGCTGAGACCTACGAGGACACCTCTAGATGCATTTCTTTCATACACCCCATTACCATGTCCTTGTTTTTCATAGATTCAATTAGGGCTGCTGCATTTTCTGCACATTTTGGCTCAGAAGAGTTTAATATATCCTACTTGATGTCACAAATGTGAAAGTGTGATAATTTGCTAGATGTGACAAGTACAAGGTAAAACATATAAATGAAAATAAAAATGACAAAGTAAAACATTTAAATAACTTTGAAAATCTGTTCCACCATGGCTGTATTAACATGCTGGGGCAAAAATTAGCTCCTGGGCCCCACTAACCCCCCAATATGTTTTTCTGTGTGAGAATATACCTAGCTCCACATTTACTGTATGATTTGATTTAATATGTTTAGGAATATGTTATCTCTATAAACAGATCTGCATATGAATGCAGAATCTGTAGGCAAGGGAAAAGAAGAAGAGGCAGAACGCATTGGCCGAAATGTAATCTCAGAACCCATCGACTATCATCTGATGACGATTTAGTTGTTTATCAATCTTGGAACCCTGGAGATTAGCTTTTTATTAGCTTTTTAAATTTATCTGCATTCAAATCATCGTCAGATGATAGCCGATGGGTTCTGAGATTGAGGAATATGTGACACTGAATCATAAAACTGAAATAAAGAAGTTCTTCCAATAAGTGTTCTTTAGCCACTTGGGGGCAGCAGAAACAAGTCTTAAGCAAAAAGACATTATTACCGTAAGTTGATACGGCGAACTTGTTAGCAAACTATATCGAGCCATTCATTGTGATTTAGTGAACAGTTTGAACAGTTTTTTATTTATTTATTTTTTTTTGTTTTTTTTTTTCCCAGTTGAATTAGCACAGACCACTTTGACACACAGTAAAACTGGAGCTTTAGGGGCCCCTGGAGTTCTGGTGTCTGGCCACTTTGCCTGGTTGGTGTCCAGTCTTGAAGCCCACACAGTGAAAGCAATTATTATCTGCTGCTGCAGTTGAATTTAAATCATCTTCGAAGTGTTTATCTTGGTATATTTCTAGATGTAATTAGACAATTAGTCTTTTAATATTATTATTATTATTATTATTATTATTATTATTATTATTGAACAGTTGAATGAAACGTGAAACGTCTTCAAGAATAGATTCCCTACTTACGTGGAAGATCTTCATCTTGACATTGATTTTTTGTTTTTTTTGTTTTTTTTCTGTTATAACGTTAAGTGAGTTTTAGACAAATGAAAGAGAGGCCTGTTTAGTAAGTGAATAAATATTTCAGTTCGCACCTGTCAGTGTGCACAGCTACAGTTGCTGTAAATCTGAAGCTGGAGTGGCACACACATCACAAGCAGCCAGACACAGGGATGTTAGCATCTGTGTCAAAGGCTTAGCTGAACACACAGGTAGGAGCTTGTGACTCAGCCAAATTTCACAATCTATGATACATGTAATGCCAGCTGTAGGAAGTTACACTTAGTACAAACAGCTGCTCTCACACTTCTACTAAACTGTTAAATCATGTGTATGTCATGTGCAATGTACTGCATATTTGGTATTGTCAATTGCAGAGCACAGAAAAATGTATGGACTTAAAAGCATGAAAAATTTTAGAAGTTTAGACAAAAAACATCTAAGGTACTGCGGTACACTACAATGCCTGTTATTAGGACTGTGCCTCTTTTAGACAAGAAAATTTATATTAATTGAAAAACACTTGCACAGACTGAAAATGACTTGCTGGACCACTTCGGACCACTAAAATCAATTGTTATAGCAGCAAAACATAAAGTAGCACAATTAGCCTTTAACTTGCAGCAGACATAAGTTATACTTATGTCAAGTATTCCTCTAAATGCTTATTTAATGAAGTATCAATCAAGCATCCATGGACATTTTAGGAGCTTTGTAGCCAGGATAAAACATCTCTCTCATATTTCTATTGGTCACAATTGGTTCAGTATTCCAGATCTACCGCTGACAGCTGAAACTCGGGATACTTGGCTTCTGAATGTCACTTGTGATGTCCTCACCTTCAGAGTGGTATCAGCAGAAGGTAATGTGTGCAGAGGGGACCATCTGGCCTGCCTGACTGGGAGCCGTCAACTGCAGCTCAGGCCAAGTGACCTTGGCAGGGACTGGACCTGGAAGTGCCGAGATGGCACTAATATAACACTGGGACCCTGGAGATCGGTAACATGGGCAAGCATACATTTTAACCAGGAGGAAAAATAGTGTTCCAGCAACCACAGTGCAGGTGCAATTACAAAAATCTCTAGAAGGACAACATGGATAAGTACTAAATTGCCTTTTAATAAAAGCAGTGTTAGGAATTAGGAAATATTGCAAACATAATCTTTCTGCTGAGGAGGTCTTCTTCTGAGTCAGTGTGTATTTAAGTAGAAAACAGAAGGAAAAAAATGGTCAAAGTACTGTACATTTACACAATATTGCTTTGATGGAGTCCAAGATTTATTAGGCTATAATTTAAATTATAATAGCCTTTGATGTACTGTTCAGAATAAACTCTCTTTTCTTTTTTCTGAAAATCAACGACCTTGTGTCCTTCTCAAACAACTTCACGAATGTGGTTTCATACCTTTTCAATGTCCAGAGGGCTCCTGAAGTAAATGTATATGTGCCAAGCAGGGAGTCAAGGCCGGAGTGACTATGAAAATGAGATTATTTTAAAGACTTTAACATCAGCCTATTTTTTTCTTCAAAGACGATCAGTTTTAAAATTAATGTCTCCAAGGCTTGCATCTGGCCTTCCATGTGCTGCATAATTTTTTGTTAGCAAACAGTAGATGACTTCGACCTACTAACTGTGAATTTGGAAACTCGAAGCCTTCAGCAGAGTCTCATGTCTGTGATGTCGTCCAATTTCACTTTCTAAAACAGAGGATGCAGAGTTTTGGTGACATTTCCCTCACTGTCTAAAGCCTAAAGAACATCCCGGCCCCGCCGATTCATTTCTCAGAGCAAACAACTTACTGTTGTCTGCTGGATCCAGTCAACTTGAACGATCCTTATGATTCCCTGAAGGAAACACTCTGGCTGAAATGGAGCATTGTGTTTCATGGACCGTGTCTTAATGACTGATGACATTTTCTCAGACACCTCCAAAGACGACCTCTAGCTAATCAGGAACGCCACTTAAATGCTAAAATCTTGGCTCGTCGGTGAACAAAGTCACATACTCTTGTCTCAATGTGTCAGATTAGCATGTGTCTGCATGTTGCAAGTTAGAACAGTCTATTATTGATTTTTAAGCTGTCCACAAAATAATTAACATCTGCTATTTTGTTTTTTATGACTCCAAATTTAGAACTCTCATTTGGTCAAATGGGGATGACAGGGTTTGTACTACAGAGGATCGGTAGCTGGGCTAAAGTTATATTTTGTACATTTTTTGAATATGAATATACTTTAAACATCACAGCAAATTATTGAAAAATAACACAAAATATAACCGGCTGTGTTGTAGCTTTTCATAAAGCTGCTACACTATTACTTTTTTTTTTTTTTGGTCTAATCACAAAAGACTTGGTGAGCTGATCAGAACGAATTACCAACTGGAATTATACTAGTTTCACTAAAAACATAAACAGAAAAATCATGCTATTGCCTTCAATACATTTTTTTTTGATTCACTTTGATATAACTAGCTACCTACTAGCT
Source organism: Macquaria ambigua (assembly GCA_008360985.2). NCBI lineage: Eukaryota > Metazoa > Chordata > Actinopteri > Centrarchiformes > Percichthyidae > Macquaria > Macquaria ambigua. The sequence continues at coordinate 82,989 of VMKM01000645.1, read as the reverse complement.
AGGGTGTTAAAGGTTTTAAACCAATACCACAATACTTATTTGAAAATCGTGGTATTCACAGTTTGTCTTAGTGGTGACCAATGAATGCAAATGATGCAAAAAAAAAACAAAAACATTTTTAATGCCAACAGATGGCAATCAAAACAAGTATAAAGTGCATAAACAGGAGAAATAGGTGAAATTCACTCACAGTGCATGGGGCTGCACCCTCCAACACAGAACTGACGTTACATAATGGAATTGTTCACAGTAGCAGCATGGTGCCATTCACCTCTACAAGCTCAGCCTGCACCCTCGTTTCAGAGACATTTAAGGAAGACAAGCTCATCCATAAAGACAGCTGTCTCACCCGCCAATTAGCATATGTGCGTGTCAAGGTCATTTACATATCTCTGTCAGAATACGAAACAATGATGGCCACTTTGCCTTAAAAAGTCATTAACTTCACACAGGATGCAATTACAATGGATCAATTTTGCTCTGGCCTCTGACAGCGAGTGTCTGCTGGTCCCTTGATGGCCGAAGATAGATCTGACTGGGAGGCTAATGGCTCCAGCAGCTCTCGCACAGCAGTTGAGTGTTTACAACAGGATTCCCAGAGGGCCCACTAGCATTTGTTTGACTGCTTATCTTAATGAAAAAGGTTAATGTAGTGATATTTAAACAACAAAGGCAACAAACAGCACACATGTCAAGTGCCTGAAACACTTATGCATCTCAACGAGAAATGAATTAATCTTGGTAGAGATGCAACACAACTGATGTTTTCAATTTAACGTTCATTTGCAACAACGGTGATATTTCTCTTGATGTGTCACTGCGAGTGTGAGATGGCATAGAGGTCAAAGGCTCACTAAGATGTTCGGTCTGAGGACATGTTCTGTTTTCCAGATGCTCAAAAAGTGAGCACACTGACAGTGAGTTAAGGAGACAAGGTAGCACGTTACAAGATGCACTGTGTTTGCAAGTCCTTATGCTTGTTAAACAGTCATTTTGGTTCAAGGATGATCCGTCTTTCTTTCTCTATCTATTCCCCATCCACCTGACAGACAAATAATTCACACTGTTTGGTAGTTGAAACAAGAGATGGGATTCAGAGCAAGAGCTAGTGAGAGGATGACTGGTGAGTCAAAAAGCAAAACAAACTAAGACTTTATTTGGTGCTTGTTTCAGTGTGGTTTACTTACTACATGAAAAATAGCAGAGTTCTAAAAAAGCTTAAGTAACACCCAGGTAGTAGCCATGTTCAGATAACATGCACTGGTGACATACTACACTGCTGGCCAAGTGATACAATGCAAATCACTCTGTTAATAGTAAAGAACAGGACTTCCTTAAATAGACTAACCTGTGATTTTAGTTTTTGTTTACCAGTTACAGGCATTAGCTGCAGCTGTTAGCTAGGCAGCAACATGCATGACTGATCAAAACCTCTTTGTTGTATTCCTCCAGTTTTCTCTTGTGCATTCATGAACTCTTACAGCTTCGGGCTTCAGCAAGAGGGATCCCTCCTCCAGACAGACATACAGCACAATACAATACTTTGTTTTGTAGTCTTTCACTTGACTTTGGGCAATTGCACTGCCTCTAAAATTTTAATTATGTCCAGTCTGAACACGCCTTTTTAGAGAGATGAGGATGGATAACCAAGTTCATGTCCTGTCAAGTCAACGTTGGTTTCTTGGTGGTGATGGTGATCTTCCTTAACCAACTAGTTAGCTGCCTAAATTTAACCAGACCATAACCACATAGGCATTACATCATAAAACACTCATGTATAGTTGTTTAGGAAGGCACTACCAATTTACCTACTGAATTTGTCATTTATAAGGACTTGTTGCACATCAGGGCAGCAATGAAGCTTTAGATGATTACGCTTGACAACTCTTTAGTGTTGCGTGTTTAAATTGGGTGATTTTAACTGATTAATTAAAGTAGATTCCTAATTCAAAAAGATTGTGGTTGTGCCAAATCAAGGCGACTCAAAACCAACTCATCCATTGTTATGGGGAGGTAGGAACTGACTTGGACTGTCTTTTATCTGTCACCTCCAGGCTCTGATTTCTGTAGCTTTACTGTGTGAAAGACATCCCTGATCCCACTTGTGCAGTGCCACAAACAAGCCAATCTCTACCTCTTGTCCTTTGCTGCCTCTTCATGGATTTGTTATCTATTGTGTTGACATTGTAAGGGTTTCTGGCATATAGAATGATGGATTTATGTAATCCCTTTACAATTGCTTATTTGCATAGTTGCAGTTCCGCCTGGCAACATTAATCATTATGAGTACAGCTCCGTGGATGAATGTCTCTTGTTTATCATCATTGTCGCCTAATTGCGATAAAGAGACATCTCTTAGGTTGTGTTATTACAACTGTACTTCAGCCTAAACTATCATCACCTGGTCTTTCAGGTAAGCACTTTACAACTGAAAAAAAAAACAGCATAAACACACAAATATACTGTGGCATAATTCAGAGACTTGTTTTCGAGAGGAGCCTTTTCATTAGGATTTCAATTCCCTCACAGCCAAACAAATGAACTGCGTTCTCAGATATTAAATTAATTGTTAGACTGGCTATGGGCTGCCATGCGGGGCAAGCTCTGCTGTCACAGTGAAAATGTAATTTATGCAGTGCAAATGAAGAGGAATTACCATGCCATGATTCTAACACCCAACACTAAAAAGAACATGTTGCGCTCACAGCAACCCCACTTTTTGACGAATACCAAGCAGCCCATTGCAACATAATGTATTCTCTACTATGTGGGACATATTTCCTTGTTAAATTTTTAATGTAAGTTTGTATCCAAATGTTTGGTTTTTATATTCAGTTCTGGGATCTGTATTTTTGTTAGAATTAAATGAATTAGTTCTAAAATAGAAACATGTTGGATGAGGATATTTATTGGGAAGATATCACAGATAAAACGAATGCATTAGCATGTGTTATCATGTATTATCAAGTATCTATGGAATTTGTTTTCAGATTAACTTTTCAGAATTTTCCGTATCTTTATTGTTTTTTTGTTGTTTATGTTTTTTTGCAAGATACCAATTAGCTCCCACTAATACTCGTCTTCCAGAGGTCCATGACAACATACAACAGTCATGGGACAGAAATATAAACATTAACTCTCACAAAAGAAAAACTAACATGAACATTTTTTAATCCTGCAAAAATATGGGGGGGGGGGGGGGGGACACTTACATTGAATTAGTAATTCATATATGTTACTGATATTAAAAAGGTAAGCCTGGAGATATATATTTTTTCTTACTGTCAACAAATCCCAAAAAAAGCAATGATGAACTGATCCTACTAACAAGTATTGTCTGTGTAGCCAAAGCCTTACAGAGCTTATTCCTCTGTGCCATAGAGCTCCACTGTTGTCCAAAATGTATTTAAAAACACACCAATGACTCACACCGTTGCACTGGGATGCATCAAGTCCTCCAAATTAACCAACACAATATGTTCTTTGAACTGTTGAAACCAACAGCAGTCTCCTGCATTAAAGTCTGATGTATTGTTGACCCATCCAGCCACCCTTATTATAGAGTGACTAAGGCCCTGTTTACACCTGGCATTAACATGTTTCTTGGGTGATCCTAGCACATGTCCTGCTGCTGTAAATACCAACCATTTAAGAATGAAAAAGAATCACTTTGTGGCTGAGAGCTACACACAGGGTAGGGAAGCCAGACAGTATTTAGAGACAGACTAAAACATTGTTGGTTTTGGTCTTTTTATGGGATTTGTTGAAAATAAAAATAAATATAGACTATTGCCAACCTCATTGTTTAATTAAGTGGCACTTGCATCCTTGTTCAAGTGCTCGTTCTGTATCTGTTGCAAAATGTGTCAGTGACCACCCGCTTGTGAACTAGATAGAGAAGCACACACCCAGATCTTAGCCGCCAACTTGATCAACACCACCTGTCATCTGCCCTCACAAGAAGCAACTCTTCATGACGAATTGCATCAATACACACACACACACACACACACACACACACACACACACACACACACACACACACACACACACACACACACACACCTGACTTCTTATAATGGAAGCACTTGGATTGCAGTAAAAGTCCTGCCCTGCTGCAGGTTTGCATCCATGCATCTCTATGGAGAGAAAAATGAGTCCCAGGGGGGCCCACGAGGGACAAAGTGTCAAACTACACACTTAGAATGAGTAATGGAGGAACAAGCCCATAAATGCCTCCACTGACCTTTAGGTATTCATACACAACATGCATAGCAAAGAAGGGGAACAACATGCCAGCATTAATTGCTCCAAAGCAGACATTATTTTTTTGTGTCTGTGGAAACAATAAAAAGTATGAAATAAGTACCAGACGATAAATACAAATGAGGAGGAGTGGGTGTTTTGGGGTTAGGAGGCAGCTGAAAGGTGGCGGTGGAGGGTGGGTGTAAGAAAAAAACAGTGAGAGATTTTTAATCTGTGGTGAAGCTGTCGGTGGGTGACACCTCCAGACTTGGTTGCTGGCTTGCTCTCAATGTGACAAGGGCAGGTTCTGTTGCCTCGCACTCCTGAAGACGTATGTTTTTATTTTTTATTTTTTCCTTTTCTCAGACAACGCCACGCAGATGAAGCAGCTTATATAAATCCGGTGTACAGCCCTTTTGTTTCTGCTCAAATACGGCTTTCTTCCAGCTGTCACAGGGGAACAGATTGATTGCGCATTATCTTTGATTCTCTGGCTCTCTTGTCAGTTTGAAGTCAGAGATCAAAACCGAGATGGTACACAACAATGACAGTGATCTGCTTCGACCTATCAAAAGCTTCAAAACCCATCTCTGAAGAGGCCCAGTGCCACACACACTCAGTCATCCAGTTGACCCAGTTCTCCGACGCACTGGTGGCAAACACGGTGACGGCATAATTCATTCTGAGACTGAAATCCTTTCTTGATCGATGGAGCCATCAACGGTCAAGTTCACTGTTGCAACCTCTGCTCCCGCCGTCTATAATGTTGCCGGTTTGTCCTGTGCTAATTGGCACTTTTCAGTTCATAAATCACCTAAAAAAAAATCTCCAAGCAGCCCCATTCTCTGAGGTTTAGCTAGCTGCATTCAGAACGACCTGAACCTTCTCATTAGAGAGGACATATGGTATTCTCCTCCAGTTATCTGTAAACTGCCTGACTTTAGTCATCGGAAAAGGAAGCTTAAGGGTCTGGGCTATCAAAACTGCAGCAGAATATTTTTCATTGTCAGCTCCCATGCTACTTTCGATTGTCACCCGATTCAGAGATCAGGTAGGATCACAAACAGAAAATGAATGTGAGTATCTGATGTGCAGCAATGAAAACAAATCACTGCCCAAGAAGAGGAGACAATAAAGGGGTTAATTTATTGTTATACTGATGCAGCACACGGACATAATTCATTAAATCAACATCATTGACATCCTCTCAGCCTGTGAATGTAAATGAGGAGTGCCTCAGCACTGAATGGCTACAGAGAGTCTTTAGAACCAATAAGCCAATGCATGAGTGACCCCATTTTTAACTCTGACACTGGAACATCATTTCAAACTCCTAATGGAAAAAAACATCAATGCCATATGAAAAGCCTGACACCATCATAAAACTGTAATAACTTACTTTTTTTTTTTTAATTACATTTGCATTCTGTGGAGGACCTCGGCACTGCAAATGATCATTTCATGCTGTAGTTTGTCTTTTAATTACCATCTTCCTAGAATGACTTGAGACAATTTGCCCAGAGGGGACCTCTGAGTGTTAGAGTGGGCTAAGCATTATTTCATTAGTTGTGATAATATTTCTTTAGTCATTGAAATTTATGGATGCCAAGTCTCAGCACAGCAGGATGGAATTAAAGTGGGTGGCAGCTCTCGCTGGTGGTGGAGGTGGGGTGGTGGTGACACGTTCCTTTTCATAGTAAATAATAAGCTCATTAAATGGCTGAAATGTTTTTAAAAGCTATTATCTGCCCCATTTCACTTTAATTAGCCAACTGTCTCCGAGACCTGCATGCACAGCTTACACAAGATTTACTTTTTTGTCAGACGACAACAGAAAGTTGAGTGAAACTAATCCAACATAATGGTAATGCCAGTGGTTTGACAGGTGAAATAAACTAGGGAATTAGTCATCCTGGAGAAAACGCTTAGAGCCCGAGAGATATTTTTTGCCTGCGATAAACGTGTTTCTGGTGAGATTTGATGCAAATGTTTTTCATTACAACAGATTTCCAAGAGGCTGAACTGGGGAAAACACTAATTTTCTGGGGGAATAAAACTACTTGATTTGTGGAAATAGTGTATTTGGTATGCAGCTGCCTACAGTGTCTGGTCGACAAATCCTTGCTAATATTTCAATTAAATGATTCAATACCAAACAAAGTCACTTTAAACATCCTGTACAATAATGCAGTTTAAGTCTTAGAGAGAAAAAAAAGACCTCCCGGCCATTACTTTCATGAATGTCTCAGAAATAGCCTTACTGTGAGCGGAATGTAATTAAGTTGGGCCTAATACTTTTCATGTGGTAATTTGCCCAGTTGGAGAAAAGGTAGCCAATGTTGATTGGTCATTCTGCTTCACACCAGGCTCAGGAACAGACCTCCTAATGAGAGAGCTGCAGGGCTATGAAGTTTCAATCATAAAATATTAAATTCATATTAACAACTGGAGGTGTTGAGGCTGAGCCTGTGCAGGTGTAGTCCAGCATTGAACAGGCCTTTGAGCCCAAGTGAAAATGTATAGAATGCTCTGTATGCAGTGGAAGTGAAGGCTTTTCGTTGTTGAATATCAGTCAATGACAATAAAAAATAACAACAAAAATATGCAGTGTATGAAATGTCTTCAAACTGCAATTGTGGATAATGAAAAGGTCTGTATTGTGGTTCTTTTAAGTGGTAGCAAAAATGATGTTGTCTCCTATCCCCCTCATAAATGTTTGTTTTGAAGCAAAGCAAGAAGAATAAGAGGCATAACAACCCATGATGACAGCTGATGGCAGACAAAATGCATTCAGACAATGTTTACTGAAAATATACAGTTAGAAAAGTTGAACTAGAAAAGGCTGTCACTACTGGCAAAGTTAAACAATCCATATCTGACTTGATGCTGTAAAAGATGGATGGATGGATGGATGGATGGATGGATGGATGGATGGATAGATAACCTAGCTCTGCAGAAAGTAACTATACAAAGTGAAGCCTCCTGGGGAAATAAGAAAAAGGAATGACAAAGATGTAAAGAAGAAATGTTTTGTCCTTTGTTCTGTTGATACTAAATGGACCTTGCACGCTCTGGCAAGTGGATTGTGTGTCTGCATTCAGCTTTAAATTAACTTTCCAGTGGCAAATTTGAACCACAGACAATATTATTGCACTAGGGTGTCAGACGACAGCAGCATTATTGCACTACCACTACATTATTGGGTGTTGACAGGCGATGTGACCAAAATGTTCATCCAAATGTGGACATGAGACGACAGCCATCAATGCATGCTGACGTGTCCTCAATGAAAATGAATAGATTGTTTTTTATATTGCTCCTGCTGTTCATTAATCTATACTTCCCTATAGTGCACACTGATTACACAGTTTATTGGTGGTCTTGGTGAAAAGAGGAATTTCAAATTTCTCTATTATATAGGTTTGTTTTAAACATACAGGCACTAGGGTTACACCTATAGGGCTTGGCTGTCTATGAAATACTGGTTACTGATAGTGACATTGTCCTTTTGTTGATACAGTACATGTATGATCTTTCAAGAGTAGAGAGATACGTCCTTGAAGTTCCTTTTCCACTGAGTAGGTGGGGTGGGTCAACCTTCCTTAGTTAGCAACTGCACAAAACTACACAAAGGTTGAACAAGCCATTGATGTGGTATTTACAAGTTAACATTTTTGGAGTTCACAAATTGTGACATGCTGAATTATAACAAGACTAATTGTCTATACAGCCATGCACAGCAGTGCATTGCGCTAATGTCAGCGTGCTCAAAATGACAATGCTAACATGCAGATATTAAGCAGGTGTAATGTTTACCATGTTCATCTTAGATTAGCATGTCAGCATGATAACATTTGCAAATTAGCACTAAACAGAAAAAACAGCTGAGGCTGATGGAAATGTTCAGAACAGCTGAGGAAAGTTTTGCAAGTAAGGATTGGACAAATTAAAATTTTGACCAGATGGTGGCCCTAGATGAGAAGTCAGAGGATCGTCAAAGTTATTGCAATTCAGCCTGAGGGGAACATGAATGTGTGTACCAGATTCCATGGCAATTCATCCAATAATTGTTGAGACATTTCACTGAAAACCGCTAATGTCAACCTTATGGTGGCACTACGAGAAAAGTCAAAGATAGCCAAAATAATTAGGATTCTTCATCTGGGAATCATGGGCACAAAATTTATTACAAATCCATCTAGTGTGATTTTAGATGGTTTGAGATGTCAGTAAAAGCGTTGACCTGCTGGTGGCGCTAGAGGAAAGGTCCAGTGATCACCAAGGTCATAAGCACACCGACTGATAGACTCATTGCCATCCCATGAAATACAGACAGCTGTTTTCCAAAAATATTAGTACTAGAGTTTTTATTGGATTCCAATGAAGCCAGGTGAATTCCAAAACATAAATGTAAGCAGATTTAAATAAAACCTCTTACACAACTATACACGTAATTCCAGTTGCTGTAGTCCATATAATGAAGACATTCAATTACAGAGAGCCAACCGAAGGAAATGATTAAAAATGGTTACCGGGGAGCAGAGACAGGGGAATTAACTAAAAGTCTTTAATTACACTTGGTGGACATTAATCACACTGAGAGATGAGGTTCATTTCCCGCTCATCTTAATCTTCATCATGTAGGGGATAGTGAAGAGGACTCCTGACTGGGCCCAGATGCACACTGTACAGCACAATTCATACAGCACTGTCCTCTCACCAGTGCCCCAGAGATGAGCTGTGCATATGTCCCAGAATAAACCTTCTTCCAGGGAAACACAGTCCAATGTTGTATTTTTTTCTGCTCAGTGGCGTTACAGGAAAACAATTTAACACAACTCAAATTACAACTGTCGTTTTCCATTACTATGATGCAATATAGCAATTCAGCAACAAAGTCTTAGAAAAAATGGACTCAAATACATTGATTTATCTCCATCAGCCCCAAAATTCATATTTATTACTGGTACATTTTTTTGTATTTTTCTTTTTGTTTTTGTATTTGGTTGTGCCTTTTTGAAAATTATAAAGTATCCCACAGAAAGAGAAACGGCACTGACCTTCCTCCAGTCTTTGCCTGATTAGTATTTTCTGTTTTACAATTAATTTGAAGCTTATTTGTCACTTTCTGATTGCAAACTGATTACTAATTCCTGACATGAGGGTATGAAGTTCTATTTGAAAAAATATTATCTATCTTTTAGGGGACATTTACAGACTTAGGTATTCTTTCTATGGCGAGTCAGTATAAGGCCCCATGTTGTTTTCTTAAAGCATAATGTTTCAGTGGAGCCAGCTCACACTGTGCTGTGTATCAGGGCCAGGTTTCATTCAGGTTTGTCCTTTACAGCTCAAAAACTGGAAATCCTTTACAAGTAAATATGTTACAATATTCATTTTTATAAAGAGATAATTAAGAAGAAATGCTCTTATGTGAATAGCGGTTTTGAAGAAAAAAATATTGGTGCAATCAAAACTAAATATGTTTTGAAGAAGTAAAGAAGAAATGCTCCATTATTATCACATGATCTTTGTAAATATCGGTGTCTGCGTTGGTCAAATATACTTTCTGAAAAAAAAAAAAAAAAAAAAAACAGAAATATCTGAGACAAACACAAAGTCATACACCTCTGCCTTTCCAAGACTTTCTAATTTGGCTCAGGCTTGGCTTCAGACAGACAGCTGGTAACTGATATTTACACATAAGTTGGTATAAGAAATGTTTTCTTAAATAATAATGAAATAATAAATCAACAAACTGAAAGGTGTTTATGTATTTTTTTTTCCCACCACTCCCCAATACTAATTTGACATCACTATTTCTTGTTCTCTGCTATTGATGTTGCTATGTGTGGAGGATGCTGTTGGGTGCAGCTGTTAATGCCAGCAATACAGTTACTCCTTGGTCTTTGACACATAATAGCCCAGTAGGGATAAAGTGGTGAGCCCTATAAATATGATTAACTCATTGGGCGTGTATGTGTTATAAATCTTTTATATAAAGTGGCTGTATTGCGTGCTGTGTAGACAAGGTGTAAGATCCCTTCTCGACTTAAAGCATGGTGTGTGGATTATATAAGCAAAATCAATACAGTATGATGCAATCCAGTACAATAGCAATATCCTGACTGTCTTTATTGTAGACTTATGATGTTTGATTTGTGTATTTTTTTTGTTTATCTCATCAGGTCTTGTTCTGGAAGACAAAATAACAGGGACACATTTCATTGTCACCTTTAAAATGAACATTAAAATCATCAGAAGGGTAGCATTTACTGCAGAACAATTATATGGAATTGTATTATATCGCAGAGTTGTTGTTGTTGCAATTACGACTATCATTTGATAGTTCACTGGACTTTGTAAGTGGAAATCCTTGCTCTTCATAAAGCCAGTTCCTATTCTGCACATTATCCTTGGCTGATCAATACACCCAGGTATAATGCACACAAATGTGCTTTTACTCTATACAAAGAAATGTGTGACTATTTTCAAAGCATGCATGAAACTCGAGATGAAACCTTCCCCCATTTGGAAAATATCGCCTCCCTAAACAGAAGTGACACTCAGGCATATGCTGAGGTCTTCTCTGTGGTCTAAGCATCTCATTAAGTTACCTGGCAAGGAGCTCAGAGAAATAATCTTCTATGGCTAGAGCGAACACTGTCCAGATGACTCCTTATTTTTTATAGCAAACACTATATTACAAGTGTGCTGTGAATTGAAGTTGTTGTCCCTCAAAATGCAAGTTCTCTCACGCATCATTTATGTGCTGGGAAACATATCTCTGTTAACCGTCCCAAGATATAATTGATTAACTGGTTGAGTTAAGTGTGAGTGATAAGAGCACAAAGCCGAGGGAGAGAACATGCCAGATGTGCATGAAGCACAGGGACCCATTTTAGATTGGATTCTTCTTTTTCTTCTCCAGCCAGTCACATTTACTTTGTGCCTTTTGTGCCTTTAAGTCTAAATTGAAGCTCAAAAAACGAGAGGAAGAGATTGAATTGCAAATTGAATTGCATCCCAAGGTCATTTGAGCATTGGAGAGATACACAACTGCAGCCTATGGGCACTGTACGTTTGAACTCGCCTCTCAAAAGCAATTATAAAAATCCACTAATGTAGTTTTGATTATTTCCCAGCGTATTTGGCTGTTTTATTGACCATGTGTTATTTAAATGCTGATCTTGAATAATATTTGTCTAAGCTGTATACTTTGTCACAGTGCATGGTGAAGCATGATATGAGTTTCTGTAATTTATAGAATATGTAGGAATATGTTTTTACTCCTCAGAGACCATCATACATGGATAAACAAATCAATATTGTTCATCAAATAAAAACAGTTTCTTGACTGTATTTGTTCCCTTTTTACCAGTATGAACCACAGAGACCAACATAGCGAGCTGTTTTTAAAGTCCTGCCAGTTTTGCACTAGACTAGGATTAAGTTACACTTCAGAACAGCTGAGGAAATGAGTGGTAATGGATGCAAGTTCTAATACATTTTGGATATCAATTCTGGATATATGGATGACTCATCTAGTAATGAAAACTTAGCCAAATTTGGGAACGTCATTTCCTATTTGCACCACTCTTCTGCATAACAAAAAAATGCTGAGTTGCTTTACATTCCAATTTGGTAATAAGAGGGCAATAATGGAGTGATATCGTGGCAAGTATCACAGAAGAAAATAGGTAATATCCTGGTCTTAACAATGTGGATATCTTGGTAATATCCAAATAAGTCAAATCAATAGCTCTCATTTCTCATAGGAATTGAGTTTATATACTACTGATTTGCAACAGTAATTACGTTTTTGACAAAAAAAGTTGCAAATGTTGATTCTGAACGTATCTGCAAAATGTTCACTGACAACGTATCCACTCTTGCAATACAGTATCTGCTCATAGCAATTAAAGCGTGATTCAACTTTTTTTTTTAAAGCCCATTAAAACCTATTTACTATGAATGATGGGGTCTTCCATGAAAGTTAGAAGTTAGAGCAGTTTTTGTTATTTTTAAAAACAGAGATACAAACTTTTTATGTGCTTTTCTTGCTGATTTTAAGTAATTGGAAAAATGTAATATCACGTACTTTGATGTACTAATCAGAATTTAGCAACATTTGAATCGGAATCTGATTCAGTAATTGTTACACAGTAATTGTAAGCTTATTTAGCCAGGCTGCTGTCAATCAAATCTGATCAAACCACACAGTCCTGTTAAAGCAGATTAGCTGAGTTTTTGAATGTTAAACTGTTAATAAATAGCACCAAAGGATGTTTTCTTTTCTTGCTTTAAATTTAAATTTTCTTGCTTATTTAGTTATGACTATTTTACGTTATAGAAAAATACTATTTGAAATCAAGTTTTCAGGTGCTTTTATTGGTTATGTTTAGGTAATCAAAGTACTTAATTAAGGTTAGGGAAATATTATGGTCTTAATTTAATATTGGTCAACAGGGACTTGGAGCACAAGACTTACTTACTTATTCACATTTAACCAAAACTACAATCTTTCCTTAAACTTAACCACTGTGCTTTCGTCGCCTAAACCAAACCATGCAGGCCTGAGCATGTGGTCTCTGGTGTCAAAGTCCTGCCCCTTCCTTGGCTGGAAAAACCTAATACAGGTAGCAATTACATTTCCCTTCAACATATAATTAACTAAACAAATTAGTAATATGTATGTTGTAGGAGACAGGGTTTGCCGTGAACACCCATGGTGCATCCTCACAGGTGATTTCACTTAATTTCTGCTGATTCAATGACAGGCCAGCGGTACATGTACAGACTTCAACTGACATCTCCCTCTCTCTCTCTCTTGTCCCTGCTAGAGTGGGACAAATTAGACCTTCATCATTAGTCCGGACACCATACGAAATTCCCAGCATTGCTCCGCCCACCTAGAACCTACCTGAACCAAACTGAAGGTCTAATCAGCCAGGATAAGTGAAAACAGGGCCTTTAAATAATAAGCATATTGCTGTCACAATGGCTTGAAAGTGAAACTGTCATGAGATAAAATCAGCGTGGAAACGGCTGACATGAGGTCAAATGAGAACAGGTGTCTGTGCTGTCATAACAGCTCAGCTGGTGCATGAAAACGTGCATAATTTGATATGAGCTAATTTATGCATTGTCAACATTGGACCCTCTAGCTATATGCGTAGATCAAGCTACATACCGGTATGTAACATGTCAAATAATGTTTACTGACTACTTTTCATTCATTATTTTGTTTTGCATGACTGTACAGCCAGAGTTGTGAGTCAGATTATCTGGGCTCTCTGCTTGCAAATTTAAAAATGCCTGAAGTGCTTTGAGAGAAAAGACAGGCATTTCATTTCAGATAGCCTGATAGTCAGTCAGAGAGGCTATGTAGGATGAGTCACGTCAGTTGTGGAAACATTCATGACAGTATTGATTTATTTATGAAACAGAAATATCAGGCAAATTATAACATCAAATTGTTATTAAAGCACACAGACACACTCTGGCGGATTAGTGGGTCCAAACACACACACACACACACACACACAGATAGCCAATATCCCTGCAAAAACTTCCACTCACTCATTTCTTTACAACATGCTACAAACTGACATTTGGGGAAATCAATAAAGGTTCCTCTTGTTCTTAAATGTTGTTTGATCAAACAAGATTTTTTAAAAAAAGTCTGTTTTTGTAGAAGTTTTCCACAACAGAATTCAACTCTTTACTAATAGAAAATTACTGTGCAAAATTTAATTTTACGAGGCCTGCAATGATCTCACCTTTCAACCCTTTATTAACAAAGCGATGTAAGCTGATTTACTTGGCTCACTTCCATTTGTTAATCTCAAACACATTAGCTCTTATTTATGAAGGTAATTTAACTTGAGAAAAATGTCAACATGCCCAGCCATCCATTTTATTCAGGAAAACACAATATGATCATAGAGGTCACCAACAGGGCTAATACTCATATGCCTTCATATTCTCACCTACATGCAGTTTAGTTTCTAATTTACCTAACCTAGATGCAAGAGTATCTGCACATTTTTGCACTCCAAAGTATGCTTCTTTTGACATAATCCAGGTGAAATGGTGTCACAACATGGTGCGTGTTCTTAGTGTCATTTGGTTTTAGTGATTTGGACTGAGCTGAAACCCTGTGCAAAAATCTGAGGATGCACTTTCACGTGGAAAAAAAACAACCCACCCTAGAAAAGTGATTTCAGCAAGGTTGAGTGTTCGACTTAGCAATATACAGCATGACACAATTCCCCACGATCACTAATGAGCAATCACAGCAGCTCCTCTCATCCCCTTTAAAAGCAGCAGACAGTTGCTAATGAGCCGGAAACCGAGGAGGAAACAGTTTCTGGGAGGCACAAATATACAGCACCCCAAATGTTAATATACAGCACCCCAAATATGCTTCCAAGGGCAGATAATGCTTTTTAAAGGAACCTGAAATTCCTGTCAGTGACTAATGATGTGCACAAACATATTTTAGAAGGCAATAATATCAGTAATGTTGCTGAATAGGACCCAAGTGCTAAAAACACACCGATGTATATTAATCTTGTCTCCAGTCTTCCAAACCGTGAGTCCCTGCCAGCAGGATTCCGGCCTGCCAATGCAAATAATGGGTGAGAAACCGGGACAGCTCCAGAATCAGTACTGTGGACAGCGCTTGTGACAATCTGAGCACTTTGCCTACAGCTATAGTAAATTAGCAAGTAACACGCGCTACAAAACGTGTCTATTTTGATTTGCATTGCTGTTAGGCACACAATAATGCATTCATTCCAATTAATGTGAGAAATGTCTGGTCGCTAACATGAGTTTGTGTTTTCTGCTTAAAGACGGATGGATGGACCTGTGTTTGATATTGTTTCACTGTATTTGCTGAAGGTCATGTACCTAGTTTGTTACTTCATGTTGCCATTTTGGAAGATTAAATGAATAAATGGAGGTACTGCACCTGTGTGTAATTACAAAGCACATCCCTCAAATTAGAGACGGCAGCTCGAGCACACATCATTCCTGCTGATGTATGATGGCTACAGATACTTAACTGATTGAAAGGAAATGACCCTACTAGATTGTGGATGACTAATCATTGGTAAGAATCACCCATTTATTTAATACAATACAGCCCCTTAATCATGTTAAAATATCATTTTTAATATGCATTCAAATCTGGACTAGATGAAGGTATTTCATAGTCAGAGATTTTGCAGGGGTCACTCTGTGCACCTCTAAAGCCAAGAAAATAGCTTGTTGCCCTTGCACTTGCGATAAGAGCTGGTCTAAGCAGGTGGAAATGCAAAAGCAAAAACAAGTACCAAAATTGCATTGGTAATCATATCCAGGAATAATGATACAAATGAGGCTCATTATGCCTAGTGTGCTGATCAGCATGCAATAGGAGTATTGTAGCAAGACATGGTATTATTAGCCATTCATTATGACAATATAAATAGGACACGCTGATAAAACTTTCAGATCCCATTGGTAATGAATTATTATTTGTATCTGTTACTGATTGGCCCCACTGACACAAAATACAAGAGGCTTCAATTTTGAACGTATAAAAGTATAAATGTTAGAGGAGGGATATTGGCATGGTAGTGCAGTGGTTAGCACCGTGAGGGTTTTCTCCATGTACTCCGGCTTAATCACACAACCCAATTGCCAATAATTGGCAACTCTAAATTTCCCGTAGGTGTAAATGTGAGCGTGAATGGCTGGCTGTCAGTCTCTATGTGTCAACCCTGTGACTGACTGATGCCCAATGTCAGCTGGGATCAGCATCAGCCCCCTCAAGATGTTCTCAGGGGGACACACCCTGCTATGTTATGTGGGTGACAAAAAAAGTAATGGCTCAATACATCTTTTCTGATTTCTTTTCCTCTTTAACTTCAACTGTAAAATCATTCATATCCACTTTGTTTAAGATACCTATCCAACAACATTATGCATAAATGCCGAAATATCTAAATACATACCTAAATACGGTGAATAAATACACAGCTGGCAACAGTGTTGAACAACAGTTGAAATAGAAAGTTGATGGTAGTCTAAACAAGCAGCATGCACATGTAGCTTGAAAGGGGAAAGGGTCTTTGGTCAACCTTGATTAGATAAATACTGTGCTTGTGTTTAAATAATCATTTTCAGACGCAAACATTTTTTCATCTTCCCTGACCAAACATGAAAAACTGAACGCATGACCAACATTTAAAATTTTTATCATAATCTGTATCTTCTGCAGAGCCTGCTCCATCCTGCCAGGAATATCATTCTGGTGTGGAAATACTGGAAAAATACTTTTGTTTTTGGCCTAAAATGAGATAATGAGTCTACAATTGCCGCCTTCAAAAACCCTTGAGTCATAACCAGCGCACCATGAATTTATGTCACAAAGATTTATGGGACAGCTTCAAACAGCAAGGCAAGGGGAGTTTATTTATTTAGCACATTTCTACACAAAGGCTGTTTTACATAAGGAATAAATGCTATTAAATAAAAGCACATCATGAAACATTTAACAGACAAATTTAAAAGGATGAGACAAATTCTAGAGAAAGTTAGACAATGACAGCACAGAAACTGCAGAATGTCTGTGGATAAAATACGAGTAATGTGAGTTCACATCCCCCTGTGACTGACGCTATGTGCTGTCTCCACGACGACACTGTAACTGTGATAGCACACTGCAGAGGATTTTGGAAGCAAGAGGAAAAGTCTAAGCTCATATCCAGCAGCTGTCTGGCTAAACTGAGACACATTTTGCACCACAGACCAGAGGTGGTTGTAGGTTCAGTGGAGATCTGGGGCTTAGTCCTGAAATCTTTGAATCAGTCTGGGGTCAGGCTTTGATGAATATTCCAATAGGATATAAATAAGTGCTATATAGGGGGAGGGGACGAGTCAGGCAGTCAGCAGGTTGGCTGTGGGCCACGGAGACTCCATCACTTCAGTAGCGAGGCTGCGTCTGTTACGTTGTTCAACTTTTAATGTCCAGGACTTTCTTCCTAACATAGTGTTTATGTTTTATAATCAATCTGCATTTATGTAGACACGGTGCACATCCACACAGACTGCCAACTGTAATACTATGGTGAGGTTACCCATTTTAATGAACACTTTTTAAAGGTTTTACAACCTAGTTCTGAGTAGATGTAGCTGTCCTGCGTTGTGTTTACTGCTGCATTTAAGTGGCCTGACAGTCAGGACATGAAAGCTGGTTAGAGGAAACTCTCCCTGCTGGGGAGGGGCTCTGATTTCTGTCCCATCAGCACTTCACTCCGACCATTCTGTTTAAAACGCATTGATTCCTATGCAGCTATGATCTGGGTTTAATTCAAAAAATGTGTGACGACCAGTAAAAGATCCGGGGCTTTGCTTAAAACATTCAGGGCTTAAGGCCTGTAAGACCGCCTCTGGCGCTGCCTATGCCACAGACAGCAGGAGAGCAGTAGCATACATTTTCCTCCTTTTTAGGGCTTGTTTGGTAAGGAAAAGGAGCAATCTTGCCCCTTACCAAGCAACATTCATTAGTAAGTGCTGGTACGCTGTGAGAAGTAATGGTACGCAGTTTAAAATCTGCTTCACAGCAGGACTGCTGCTCCTTCTTGTCATATTTAAGCTCCAAATTTCAGCTGTAAACCTCAACCTTTTTGCAAGTATTAAAAACAGACCTCGCTACATTCTTCTACAGATGTCTAACTACTGTTTCAGAGATCACATTTCAGTTTGTCAGCGTGTAGCGAGACCCAAGATATAAACTCCAATTCTGCCCATTCTGAATGTAGCCACAGCCCGTAATAATATGTTTGAACCATTAGTTTTTCCCATATTGAGTCAGATCAGATTACAGTAAACCCAACCACCCCATATCAGGCTCATTAGATTTCCAAGGCCAGCATTCAGCTCAGAAGTGACAATGAGTCTCATTCATACATGTTTTTCTTGTAATGGTTCTAATAATTTCTCTTTGTCAAAATTATTCATAAAAAATGGAAAAAGAAGAAATAATAAACACATCTGGTTCAAAAATCACACTAGAAATAGAAGTTAACACAAAGCTAAGCCACTATGATATATAGCAAGTAACTACTTTTAAAGTAGTTTGACTCTCAAAATGACTCTGCCATAGTGGCTTAAAACTAGATCATTTGCCAACAAATTGAATGTGATTTTAGTCATTTAGTGTCAACACATTTAGTTTCTCTGTATCCATTAAGAAACTCCAGTGCCCCAACTTTTATTTTGAAAGTAGAAGGGAAGGGTCTAACAGGATGACCCTTCACTTCCAGGTCAAATTGAACAGGTGACGCTCTGCTCTCAGTTTGAGTTTGCGCTCAGGGGATTCAGACCGCCAAAAGTGAGCGCGAGCAGTTTTGATCATTACGAGCGTGAGAATTCCTGTTGCACGCTCAAATCATCTGTTAGGCTCATGATTCTGTCCTCCATCGCGCACAAATCTAATTCATCTCTAACAAATCGTGCCCGTGCACTCCCAAAGGTAGACTTGCAGACTGAGTAGGGGTCAAATTTGCTTTGTGCTCTCTCAAATCTTTTGTTTATATACTTCAATACTGGCCCAAAACAAGATTCAGAACTGTGAGCACAGTCTGAGCAAGTGTAGCCTTAGCTGACCTTTGGTTTGCTTTCCAATACAATTTCACACTTAATTCAGTGGAGGTGAAGAAGCTCCAGATAGTTGTGTGGTGTACTTGAGATTCGAGCTATTTCATCCACCCAGATTTCCTGTTTGGTGAAGTTCTGATTAGAGTGGAACTGAAGCAGCTCTGGCCTGGATTCCAATACGCTTCCCATCACTGTGGCCCGGCAACAACTTCACACTTGTTTAGGAGCAGAGCAGATGAGGAAGATGACCTCTGTTATCAGGGTAAAATTCAACCATCAGCAGGACATTTGATAGAGGTTGCTCCACATTTGATTTCAATGCTTAGTTTGATTTTCTTCATGTCCAGAATGAATAGGATTTAACAGCCAAATGTGCCTAATACTTTTCTAATTAAATCTGTAACTGACTGCAGCACTTGGGGTGACTGTGCATTGATAAACTAGAGCGAGGCACACTTGTGTGCTGCAATAAAGATGCTTCAATATACATCATACTTTTTATACTGTTCATTATGTCACGCCTTTAAATACACAGATGTCAAGACGACATAGCTTTTATTTAAGTTTTTGTTGACCTCCAATTACTTTCTGTTTGAACTATGTATAAAAATGGCACCAGTTCCTACACTGTTCATCCTATGTGAATGTAAACACCCTGAAATTCAAGCTGAAAGTTGGCACTATGTCTTTTTTTCTTTTTCTTTTGTGCTTGATACAGTAATCACTCATGATTCCTGACCTCCTGTAGATGATATAGAGGTTTAATTTATCATGTATCATCAGCTCGCTCCTTGAATGACAACATGCTGAGTGAATGGGACAGTGAGAGCGGGACAACTTATAAGAAAATTTGCCTTCTGCTCAGTAATGCGTGTCCCGCTGAGGTACAAAACTAATTACTCAGTAATAACAATCCTGGATGGTTGCTGCAGACGTACACACTCATGCATTGGAGAGGTAATTAAATATACAATAGATAGGAAATTAAAGGTCAGACAGGCTTCATTTTTTCATTTTTAATGCACTATAGTCTGTCTTGATTTAATAATTGACTTCATGACCTTTTTAGCATTACTATTAAAAGGATAATTGGTACGGTTTATTTGCAATCACAGTCTGGTCTCATGATTCATACAAACAAATTTTGTATATTTTTCTCTGCTGTACACAAGGTAACAGAACAAATAACTTACTGAACTTCAGGTAAAGTAAACTCCAGTCAAAACCAAACAAACAAGTCAAAAATTAATTAATATTTTATTATTATTAATCCAGATTATCATTCTCTTCCCCAAGAAGTTTTCAGAAAGCTGCTGAATGCTATTAAAATTCAGCGTTTCATTGCAGGTATGAAGTGGGTATTTCAGCTTAGACTTATCAAGCTTAATATTGTGACAGTGGTGCTTACTATTGGGATTATTAAATTTAATTTAAATGGATAATATAGAAGAGTTAAATCCCTTCTCCATTATGTATCCCATTGCAATGCTAAGACATTGACGGGAGATAAAGGACTCTCAGATATTCAGAGCTTGCCGTCTGTGTATTTTACATGCTAATTGTCTTGCAGACATAGTCTGCATGGCTGAGAGGAAACCTGAGCCATTTATAAATGGATATAATAATCAAGAAGGTACTGCACTGCACAATCGTTGCCCCTTCAACACAAGCACACAAGTTGCCTTTCATAGATGCATCTCAAATGCAATAGCACCACACACACAAAAATGGCTGACCTGTCGATTAATCATCAGCATAGAAAACAGCAGGACCTCAGGGACTGCGATGTTATAGATATCAGATAGTCTATAAATCTAACAGGGACCTATAACTGGGGGCACTGAGGGAAGGCACATATGATAAATGCTGGAGTCTGTAGTCATCTCTTCTCACAAACACTGCGGTGGGATGAATTAATTGTAGCAGCTAGCAATATTTGAAAGCAAGTAAAAGGATAAAAAGAGGAGCTCATTATGGAGGCTTACTGAAGGACTTGTTTTCTGTGGGACAGATGCATATAAATAGAAAGACAAAATGCTGCGTGTGTTTAAAGCAGGCTTTAGTGGGCTATCGTTTAAAACTACAAACAATGGGGATAAATCTACCTAAGTACTCTGCAGAAATGTTTCAACAAAAACAGACATCAATGCCACAAGACTCTCATTAAATAAACTGACAAATGCAAAGTATATTACTATTCTTGAGAACAGCTGAACCAAATATTAATCCAGACCCATTGAATTGAGATTCCTGCGACCTTCCAATTCGTTCCATAGGTGATCCTATTAATAATAAATCGCAGGAAAGAGCCAAGCTGCATGCACTTAGCTGATTAAATCCTCTTTACCAACTCTCCATCAACCATTTGTCACAATTCAGTTATTAGTTGTATAAGTCGTGGCAACTTGTGTGAGACATCAAGCTAGGCCTGTCTTTGATCCTACAGCCTGTCACATTGCATTCAGGTCTGGTAGAGCGAATGGAAGTGTCCCGCAAGGCATGTCTCATGGTGGTGCAGCAGGGAAAAAGCTGCTTGCTGCTCTCTTTGATGAATCCCACCAATGTAAGACTTCGACGTGGTGGGCTCCATAGTTTACTGCAGCACAATGAAGAGACTTCTTGCAATCTCACGCGTTTCACAAGACAAAAAAGTTAAAAAAGAGCAAACAGTTGTGTCAAAATTTTAGATGGGTTCCTTTCTTTGTCAGGAGCAGAAAATGTTTTTGTGTGTGTGTGTGTGTGTGTGTGTGTGTGTGTGTGTGTGTGTGTGACCAAAGTGATGAACTAAAGTGAGGTGATGAACTAAAGTGCCACCGCTATCGAGTGTCACACGTTTTATAATGAACATATGTTATGTGTCGTCTTTATTCTTGTACCTCTCTGGTGTGAAACAAAAACTTTTTTCTGTCAGAAGGTCCCTGTTGGCCAAATAAGTGGTAGGAGGTGAGAATCCCTGTTGGTGAAGTTAACTGCCTCGCACTTTCAGTTTCAAGCTCTTTGATTTACACCTGCGGTGTTCAAACTGCTGCTCAAACACTACTGCTGGTCTAAAGCAGAAAACCCACACGACTCTGCCACTGTTTATGGCTCTCCAAGATACCTCAGAGGTTGTGGCAAGCCACAGTTTAGGAGATATGTGTGTGGTGGCTGTGGCTCAGAAAGTAGAGCGGGTCGTCCATTACTCCCAGGGTTGGCAGTTTGATTCTCTGCTCCTCCTGTCCACATGTCAAAGTGTCCTTGGGCAAGACACTGAACCCTAAGTTGCTCCAAATGGAGGCCAACACTTTGCATGGCAGCTCTGTTGCCATGGGTGAATGAGACCAATCTGTAAAGCGCTTTGGGAACCATTAAGGTTAAAAAGCGCTATATAAGTGAAGTCCTTATATCCCTATATCTTTATACTCCTCTGTAACATAAATATTAGTTTAATATAGTTAGTTTAATTTCTCAAACCAGTGGATATGCAGTGGAGACTTTTTTTAATGAGCTTGGGACCAGTGCCTAAATCAAAGAAGTCAATGAATAGCAAATTGGAGCAGTTCTCGGCAGCAGCGCTCCCTCTGAACCTGTAGGAACCTTTCATTGATAATCAAGGTACTGGATAAGGTAATTGCTGTATTAGTTGCTACTTCCCACTGAGTTGCTAATTATTTATCCAGCTTGGGAGCAGGCGAACTTTAACACTGGATATCTATAATGTGTCTTGTTCTCCAAAAAAGGGCAAAAATTATAGGGTAAGTTGTTGTGAAATCATGATTGCAATTACAGACCATTCTTTCCGGTGAAGTCTACACCGTCTACACTCGTTGTGACCTTAGAGGAAATAATAAGATGAGGAAAAGAAAGGTCTTAGCATTTCAAAGGTTCGGCTTGGAAAGTGCGAAGCAATATGAGAAGTCTTTTTTTTTTTTTTTTTTTATTGCTCCTGAAATAAAGCTCTCATTCTCCGACACATGATAGCTCATTAAACCGGTCTACAGATGCAGCTTTATGGCCTGCAGGCAGACTCAGGGGGGCAAGGGATTCACTGCCTTCTATTTGTATCAACATACTGTACACAACTCAGTGACCAGCTGAATTCTCCATAAGCTGAGTTGAGATTCTTTTTGCACAGATAATGTTAACTGATCAACATTTATGCAAATAAGTCAACTTTCAGTGAGATTCACTATCAATCATTTATCACAGTTACTTGGCATGAAACTAAATCCTTCAAAAAGACAATAGAAATTACACTAAAACAGAGAATTTACACATGAACATGTACTGCAATCTTTCAGAACTGAGTTCAGACTGGTTATTTTGGGAGTGCAGCTAGACTGTAAGAGATCCTGGTAGTCGTGTGTAGCTTTATTGCAAGGACCAAACAACGACAGGATGTATCCCTCCGCCATGGCTCTGTAAGGAAACACAAGTAGTACATTTTGTACTAAACAGCTACTCTATTTAGCTAATTCAGACTGCTCAAGTCTTATATTAGCCTTGGTTGAATTGAATAATGTCTTTTTTTTCACATCGTGGCACACGGGGGATTGCTTCACAGTCAGTTAAGACATCAGAACTGATTACAGTAACCAATGACTCTCTCAGCATACATATGGCAGGTAAGTATTGTATCGATATTGATAGTACCGAGACAAGATCCCAAAAAGAAAATCCCAAACTATGCATTAAATGAATTCAGCACAATGGCACAGTGTCTTATTCCCAATTGCAACAATGAAGCTTTTTGAATTTACAGCTCTAATTCGTAGCTTTGATTGGCTTCTCCATTCTAACGGCAGCCGAAGCAAGGGGGGGGGGCATTGGGGTGCAATGCCTGCCGATGGCACGCATATCACATAGCCTCCCTACACACACACGCACGCACGCACGCACGCACGCACACACACACACACACACACACACACACACACACACACACACACACACGAAAGTTTTCACTGACCACTGTTGTTCCTGTTCAACAATATTGTTGAAATGAAATGAAAATATTGACAATATTTCTATTAATTCCCTTTTATTTTAATGAGTCATGAATACAAAAAAAAAAAAACAACAACCCAAAAACAAGTTTCCTCTGCCTTACTGTAATGGCCATCATAGCTGCTAGAGCCAACTGCCATACCAAACTGGCAGAACCAACACATGATTTCTTAGAACCAATGTTGTAAGGATATCATTAAAAGAACACTTTGATATGGGAATTTACACAAAACTACCGATGATACCTTGCGTACAAAGATATGTTAATTTTTTTCTTTTTTTTTTAACTTTACCTATATGTGTGTCCATCAAGCTACATTTTACAAAATAAGATTCTTTGACTTCATGTATAAAGTTTGAACAACTGTTTGTGGCTTATTCATCATCCATTCATCATTATTTCCTCTCATGAAAACATAAGCACTGAACTGCGACACATCATGACTTGTATGACACATCATGACTGAGCAGTTTTCAAGCATCCTTTTGTTTAACCAACTAATTAATAAGCCTCTGTGATTGCAATTATTACATCTTCATAGAACTAATTTCATCATCAGCCCTATTAAATTGCATAATCAGACTAATAGAGTGTGAATGGGGTAGTCACTCTGCATTAATTCTCACAGAGCTGTATCATTTCGCTGCTGAAGGAAGCAACTGTGTTCCTCAGCTAAACTTGTACAGTACAGCAAAATATGTATGCAAAAGAGTTATTACATAATGAGTAATATAAACCAACCTGTACAGTATATATTTATAGTATTGTAGTCAGTGCCTGCAGTAATTAGTGCAGATGGTATTGAGATGATAAACAAATCAGAGCTCTGGCAATGCAGACGTCAGCACATCAAGTCAGGGACTGGCTGGAAGTTTCTGCTTCAAAGTTCCACAAATTTCTTCATTTGCAGTATTCTATCTATATATAAATTTGGATTGTTTTGAATATGTTTTACTAAATGAGGCTCTTGGGGCAGAAATGTCTCAGGCTGGCAACTGACTCCATCCTTAAAGGTCCTTAATTATCCGGCATTCAACATTTTATTTGCAGATGGTTTACGGCCCAGCATGAGGATGATGCTCTCAAAGATGCAAATAAGAGTAGTTTAGTTAAAAGCGTATTTATAAAGTAAACTGAAATCTAATACTTGACTCACAGCACTGCACTCAGACACTTCGATCTGGACCTCTCACCCACACTTGTCAGTTACAATAATGCACCTCATCATTATATTTCTATTAATACATTTTAATATAGCACTACACTTTACACGAAATGTCATTTACATAGAAACCAGGCAAATAGTTATTGTACAGTACCTTTCTGCTATATCATTATTGCTGCTTTGGTTCAGATTTAGTTTTGTTTTCTTCTTTATATTTGTCTATCTACAGTGTATGTTCTCACTGGTACATTTCTCCAGCTTATATTATTTTGTCAGCCTCACACCAAAAAAAGCATGGTTACAGTTTATAATTTCTCGAAAATGGATCGTTCAGATGCATATACAGACAAGCTTGCTCTTCTAACTTCTCTTCACTCAGACTGGATGAGATTTTATAGCACCAGAAGGCAGTTGTGGTCTTGTTTCCCTCAGATATCTCACCTCACCTTATTGTAGCATCAATACAGTCCCTGCATGTTGTCACATTGTTCTAGTTTCTGCAGACCTTTTCTGCCACCTTCTGTGGCCTGACACCCTACAATTGTTGCTGCCGTTCACGTATAAATCATGCATTATAGTCCTTACAGGCGGAACAGACACAATGTGCACACTCCCTATTATGAGTATCCCAGTTATGTGTTTGCTTATGTAAACATAATATCCTGGTTTCAGAAACCTGGATAAACCGCTTAACCTGGGTTTAACAGATCTGAATATACAAGCTGGGGCACTCGTAGAAACTGGGAGACTGTGGAGGAAAAGTAAATTACAATCTAAAACATAGCACAAACAAAGACAAAAACAGGGAAAAAGATTTATAAAAAGGCTTTCCTATAAAGATGGGTTTTTAGAAGCTGCTTAAAATTGTCCAAAGATTCAGCAAATCTGATAAATTGGGGAAGATGATTCCAGAAGGTTGGGGCTAAGACAGAAAAGGCGTGATGACGTTTTGTTTTGCAGTTGGAGTTTGGAGCAGAGATTTTGAGGATCGGAGTGGCCGAGAAGTGGATTGAGGAACGAGGAGATCGGAAATGTAACTGGGGGCGAGGTCATGTAGTGCCTTATATGTTATCAACAGGACCCTGTAGTTTACTCTGAATTTTACAGGAAGCCAATGGAGGGATGCAAGAACAGGGGTACTGTGTGTGGGACTGATGGCTAATTCTAGTTAAAAGCCTGGCAGCTGCATTTTGAACCAACAGTAAACGATTTAAAGCAGCTTGACATGTGGAGGGATTTACAAAAGTCTACACAGGAGAAAATGAAAGTGTGAATTAATAGTTCAAGATCCTTAGAGGATAAGATGTAAATACTGGTTTTGGACCATTGTGATATGGATGTGACAAAAAATGATGTAATGATGATCTACTCACTGAAATAAAAGTCTGACACCAGTAATAAGAATAGGATAAAAACAATAATTAAATGACCTGAATAACTATGTTATGATCAAACCCAGAATAAGGCTGAAAATTTGGGACACTATTGTGCATGTAAACATATTGGACCCATACTGTCAGCTGCTATCTCTCTATGAAATAAGAGCTGGTGTTGTCTGAGTGTAGGCACTTTGGGGATTTTGCCAAATCAGAAACTGATCTGATTGGATGGGTTCTAATAAATCAGAAACTGCTCTGATTGGATGAGTTTTATTAACTGTTCAATACGGGGAGACAATCAGAAATAATTGTTATATATTGACTAGACTCTCTGAAACTGCCTGTACTGTCTGACATATGTTTCCAAACCCAACGCTTTTAAATATACACACTCAGCCAAAATAAAAGTATTGTGTAACAATGCCTACATTAATGTTGTGGAAGTTTGAAGTATATGGAAAATGTCATCACTCAATGTAGCCTAGTTAACTTTTTATTTAAATCTTGTTACGCTGTACCCCTATGATTGTGCTTTTTTTCTTTTATATATGAAAAGATAGGATTTTACCACAGAGCTTCACTGCTTTACTACAAAGCACATACTACACTGTAAGCCCAGCAGGATAAAATCCAATAAACCCCCACTGGATTGAAGAGGAAAGTTCTAGCAGAGCATAGTTAATTTTTCCTCCTGCACTATTTCAGGGCACTGAATAGAGGGCACAGGACTTTCACTTGTCATGATTTATGGCAAAGTAACAGCCTTGTTAAAGTAACTCCAATTACAGATCCTCTTTACCTGGTCAGGCTTACATCTTCACACCCAGAATGCCTCTGGAAACCCATTTGGGTCAGAGAAGCCTCCAATGACCACATATCTAAATCAGAAGGAGACTGGCCGGAGCATGAAAGACTCCTGCCCCAATCCTTCGCAGAGAAACACTTCTGAGCACTTCTCACTCTGAACAAATGATATCTAGTCTCCCTCAGCGCTTGCAGCTTTTGAGGAATGTGTAAAATGTGTCAAGATCACCTTCTCCACTTTAACATGACCTCAAAAAGCTTTTCGGGGAAGCTGTTATGTTTTTTTTTTTTGTTTTGTTTTTTAAGGGACAAATTTTGACCTTCACAATACAAAAATTATAGTTATTCAAGTGTACAGTTTTCATTTTTTCCTTTTTTTTTGCATTGGCACTCACTGTGATGGGTCATTAAAATGAAAACAAATGGTGCCTGGTGTTATGGAAAACTGGCCTGATAACACTAAACTAAAATATCACCTTGAATATGATCATAAGCTCCCCAATCTGTCCAAATAAAAGTAAAGTCAGTGACAGCAGTCCCACTCT
Organism: Macquaria ambigua; assembly: GCA_008360985.2. Taxonomy (NCBI): domain Eukaryota; kingdom Metazoa; phylum Chordata; class Actinopteri; order Centrarchiformes; family Percichthyidae; genus Macquaria; species Macquaria ambigua. Next base: position 55,212 of record VMKM01000645.1, on the reverse strand, counting down.
GTTGCCCCGCGGGCTCAGCATGTGTGGTTCCTCAAATGGCTGCAGCACATCCTGAATATGATTGTGTTTTTTTCTTTTTTTTTTTTTTTGTTCAACAGGCGAATAATTAGTCCCTTTTTTAATGTGCATGCTTTTCCTTTTTCTCATTAGTACCATAACTAAAAGTAATTAAGGTTACTGTATTTTATGAATATTTCTACAGCACTGTCTTAATCCATACTTCTGGATCCAGAGACCAAATGGAAATGCCTGTATATTTCCAAAAAGTTTCAGACCCAAGATAATTAAACATATGCATCTCATATCTCATGGTAATTCTCTGCAGTTGCTCTGAAATTGGCCCTGGATTGCAGTCATTATGCAAAGTTATTTTTCCGCAAATGTCCAGTACACTAAAATAATAATAATTTAACATTGGGCCTGGTTCAACTGTCCTTGAATGTGTTGTTTATTGTTTGAAAGTAATGCAGATACTTCTGAAGGTGGTAGCACACTAATTTCAACCTCCAATTGCACTGACATAATGTATTCTGTAATCCCTAACTCCAACCTTAACTATCACAACATGTCTATCGCCAACTTTTACCCTAAATGTATTCTGAATGTAACCCTAAAACCTCTAAGTCTTAACCTCCAAAGAGCCTTCTGAAGAAGAAAAGAATGGCCAAAACGTCCTCTCTCAAAAAATAACCTTGCTTTTATCTTCTAAAACTCAAATTTGAAAGTATAGAACAGCCAAATTGCCCTCTCACTTGCTAATGTCTTCACATTCTATAATGTCCTCACTCTCTCAGTCTAAAATTCAAATCGAAAAGTAAGGGCCGACCAAAATATTCCTGTTCTCAAATTTTAAAACTCGACTAAAAGCAAGGAGGGGGTAAAATGTCATCGCTTTCTAAAATGTCCCAACTCTCAAGGTCTAAAAACGTCTAAAACTTAAATTTTACACAATGTTTTCTCTATCATGATGTTAAACTAAAAGGAAAATTTAGGACCGGGCCAAAGTGTCCTCCTTTTTCAATAATGTCCTCGCAGTCCACAATGTCCTTCGTGTCAAGGTCTTGAAACTCAATTTGGAAAGTGATAACAGGATAAAATATCCTCACATTCCAAAATAGTCCTCACATTCCACAATGCCGTTACTCTCAAGGTCTACAACTTTAAAATTGGAAAGTGAGGACCAGCCAAAATGTCATCACTTTCCAAAAATGTCCCCACTTTCCACAATGTCCCTATTTTTCCAAAAAATCCCTTGCTCTTAAATTCTAAGACTCGGACTGGAAAGTGGGAACCAGCTAAAATGTCCTCACATTCCACAGTGTCCTTACTCTCAAGGTCTAAAGCTTAAATTGGAAATAGAGGACCAGCCAAAGTGTCCTCACTTTCCAAAAATACCCTAACATTCCACAATGTCCTTACTCCCAAGGTCCAAAATTTTAAATTGGAAAGTGCAGCTGCATTACCATTTGAATGGCTAAAAGAAATGCCGGTTATTTGTTATTTGGTTGGTTTGTTATTGCTAATTACATTCCACTAATGCATTTACTAGTCTTTCGGAGGTCCATAAATACCAAAGTCCACAAATACACAAAAACATTTAGAACATACAGGAGCTGGCAGTAAAACCAGAATAAGAGATTTAAAAAAAAAACAGACAGAGGAATGTAGAAGAAGCCACAATAAAGGTCAAAATGATGCAACAGATTCAATTAAAAACAGAGCTGAATTAGTGCACATCTGAAAAAGAAATAAAAGACCCAACAACATGATTACAAAGTTGGACATTTACATTAGGCCATATTTCCTACAATGTTTCACCTGCTTAGAGAAGTAAACAGGATTCTTTATAACCAGACATCATTCTATTTGTAAGACATCTGTAAGGTCTCATATATTTTGGCTGTGCCAAGCAAATGTACGCATGTGCTACATTTTGCAACTTCCATCAAATGGCTGCACTTATCAAGATAAAGTGCTCTGTTCCCCCACACTCTGTAGGAGATGTACATCAAGCTGGTGGACATGTAGAAGTAGTTTTCTAAAAATAGGGCCCTTGCTGGAGATCCGTTGTACATGGCTAAGCAATCATTCACATTAAACACTTGTCACACACTGCAGGGGACATCTTTCAGTCTCGTTTTCTAAGGGCCACATCTGTAGATCATTGCATTTTTATTTTTTTGTGCATTCCCCAACTGCTCATGCCCTGACTGAAGAAACCTTTCAGTGAATAATCTGTGCCAGTGAATGCCACCTTTTCATTTATAACTTCAAGAGATCAAACGCACAACTGCAGAGGGAACAAGACATCTACCAGTAAGCCAGAGGGGTTCAAGGAGAAAACAGTATCTACTGTATGTGTTGCTTTACAAGAAAAATCCCACGCTTCATGTGTGTGCCTATTTTTCTCTCGACCTGGCTTGGTGAACACAAGCGATCTCCTCCTATATTTCCCAGAGTGCCTTTGAATAACCCTATAGAATAGGCTGGGCCATCTGGGTTTTACAGTAGGAAGGAAATGTATATAGGTACAAAAACGTGAGAGCACTAGTGATAGCAATGTAAGGTAGTTTTTTTTTTTTTTTCTCCATGAGAATAAATAACACAACTCCAACACTTGCTGAAATACGTTCTCTTCTTTTGCGGCTACTCTTAGTTGAGTCAGTTCCCCAGAATGATGCTGACTGACACCAATGCCAGATGGTTACTGCTGATGTTTTGAATACAAGATATTTCTTTCCAAACCACATTGCAGCTGTGTGGGGGAGCAAGAAATGTATATATAAATGCATTGACAAAGAAGCTAAAACACCCACGACTCTTCAACATTTCGCATGACTTAGATTTCTTTGAGTCATTGCCATAAAACTGACGCTAAAGACAAATCTGTCAGGAATACAGCATACAAACCCAGTGTGGCATCAAGAGGGTGTCTTCCAAGGCTGTTGAATATCTCACGAAATGTAAGACTCAGCCTGTTACACAAGTATTTTCTGTGTGATATCAATAATTTTTGACACAATTCCTCAAGCGTGCAGTTATTGTGTTGCCTTGACTTCCCAGCAGGGGTTAATGGTTATCAGAGTTATTGTTCTCCAAGCATAGCCAAGAACTACTGTTCAGCCATTACCTTGGGACCCAGCTCCGTGACCTCGAAAGCGAGCAGAACATGCGTGTATTCATGTTTGTGTACTGGGAGTGCGTGCGCGCATGCATGTGGGTGCAGCAGTCTTATTTTTATCTCTTTCCATCCTGTTTTATTTAACAACCGTAATTGTCTCATCATTGGTGTATCTTGTTGTTTAATGAACTGATCTAAATGATAATGGCAATGTAATGACACCCCTCAATAAATATTTAATCTAACCACAACATGCTCCGTCACCTTGAGAGGGCCGGCACAGAAAATGAGAACCCTTTCAATTAACGGTGGTCTGGATGAAGCTGGTTCTTGTGTACTCATTGATTCTGCTATATATTAATTAGCTGTGTTGCTGAATTGTGAGGTTTTGTTGACGCCTGCGTAGGCTTGCCTTGAAGAGCGCTGTACGCGTTGTTAGCTCTAATGGTCACATTAGTCATTTTTCAATGATGGTTGCCTTGTAGTAATTACAGTCATTATGCTCTTACACTGTGAAGCTGCAACTTTGAAGGTCACCAAAATTAGCTCCCTTCCAGCTACACCATACAGCTATAAGGTATAGCTTTCTTGTTCTTAATACAGCATTTTTACAGGAAAACAATATTCATGTTTCTCCAAGGGTGACTGGATATCATACTGTATATTAGATATGATCATGTATGGAGTCATCAGTCTAGACTTGTGGGCATCTACGGGTCTGTGTCCTAGCTACAAATGAAAAAGAGACACCTTCTGAAGCAGCGTCATTGACCTTGAATGGGAGACCCACATTGTGGACACTGTGATAGTCTCCAGGGCATTTCGCGGGGAGGATATGGGAGGGAACAATTTCACTTTGCTGAACTCAAAAGAAAAAGGTCACTTGGGTGTAAGAGCAGACAAACTTTGTGACCCCCCCCCCAAGATTTTAATGTTCTATTCATAGTCAGTGGTGCAGATCCAGAAGTGAACAGCAATGTATTAGAGAGTTTTGACTTTCTAGTTTCTAGAGTTAAGGCTGTTAAAGTGCCCAGCATGGAAAGAAGAGGAAAAAAAAGAAAAGATATTGAGAGGATGACACAATGTTCTGTTCCAAAAAGCTGTGTAGAGCACCAAGATGAATATTGTCATCCATAGATGCTGCTATCGTTCTGATATCTGTTTTCAAAGCTGTTTTGATACGATTTCTTTCAGTGTTATATTATATTGTGCTTGTTTGGATTGACATCGGACTTGGTAAACGCCTGCATACCAACACATGCCTCAAAAACTGCCATTATTTGATAAGACTTTGGTGCTATAAATCAAGAGGAACTAAAGTGAAGTTTAATACTTGGATTTCTTATTTCAGTTGGAACCTGTTTATCCTTCATTTATGGTGCATTTCAGCTTTTAATGTCACAAATGAACATGATCTTACCCATGTAAGGTCGTGCCTAACCTGGATGCAGTCATAGATGATGTCACGCTTAAGTGTTTTTTCACCTTTTGGCTTTAACATTAATACAGGATGAATCATTTTTTTTAATTATGCTCTTGAGAAATGTGTGAGACGCTGTTTGCGGGCCACACAGGTGCATTAGCGTGGTAAATTGCTATGAATTTGTCCCGTCAAGGATTAATTACAATCTTTATTCTCTACGAACTGAGACAATTTGTAATTAACATTTGACCCATGTGCTCCTCAACCTTTCAGTGTAACAACTAATTCATGCAAGCTTGTCCCATGTAACCTCATTAGATCATTGTGTATGTGTGTGTGCGGAAATGTAGGTGTAATTGCTGGTAATCAAGCTTTACAGCCAGACTCCCAACTTTTATACTCAAATGACACCAAGGCTACAGTATTTCATGGGAACGTCTGGTTCAAAGCTTTACATTTTAGTTGTTCCTGAGCAACAGTGTGGTTCCTAGTTAAATGAAAACTATAGTTGATTACAACTTCGGTTTTTATTTGTGTAACCCTTGCCACTGTTTCTGTTGGTCATAACACTGTACCCGCCAAAGTAATGGCTGAGTTCTTGTGGCGACATTGTTAAAAATAAATCCAACAGGACAATAAACACAAGCAGTCAGCTAATTTTAGCATAGTTAGCCTACGCTGTAACAGATTGTTCCATACAAACAAGTATAAATTTAGCATTTAGAAAATAATTTCCCCTCAACAACTTATATCCATTCGCAGGTGCCATCAAACAAGCAAATATATAATGTCCTGCTAGTGTTATGTTAGCAAGCTACTTGCTAGCTAATCTTGCAAAGCTAGCTGCCAGAAGGAATCTAAAAACTAGGAGTCTGGAGTTTATACTTCTGATCAATTAAAAGTGAAATTGCTCAGCAAAAAAAAAAAGAAAGAAACCTAGAAACATACCCTTCACTGTCTCTGACAACGTTGATGCCGCCTGTGCTTCGACTGGGTTCCACCTTCTGATAACATGTTAAATCTCCCCACCAGTAATGCTGTTTTTTGTCTGTTTTGACATAAGTATTATGTCTTACTTTTTGAGTTTGGTGTCTTGTCACAGGTATTATGCTTTTCTTTGCACTGTAATATGTGGGGAATAAATGCACAAAAGCAGGTGATAATGACCTTGGCTTTCATTTCTGCACTGATGAGATGCTTGTTGTGCAGTTCACACACTCTGTTTGACACAAGAAGCATCAATAATATATTGATTCTCTGCTGGTCAATGCAGGTGTATCATCTCATGCCAGTTTTTTTCTTCTTTAGATTTTCCCAGAAACTATCAAGCTGAGCAGGTGTATCATGTGAAAAAAGGGAATTCAAAGTCCCTCATAAACAAACTGTCTGTGTATTATTGTTGTTGTTTTGCCATCATCTCAAATAACCTTAAAAGTAAATGTATCATCTTCTGACAAAGATCAGGATATATGTTCCAAGGATTTATAAGGTTGTTGATCAATACCAGTAACTCAAGAATTACTGAGCCAGCTACTGAGATTTATGGCTTTCAAAAAAGGCTTTCTAGTCTGCACTCATGCCTTGTCCACACTAATGAAAAATGCTGTGTACATGTCGAACAGGTTTCCATCCACACTAGTGTTTTCAGGTTGTCGATACTGAAACGAAAAAACAGAATAAAAAGTGTTGAATCTTTATTTTATTCTTCCTCCTCTTTCAGTTATTACAGCCATACCCTTTGTGTATCAATATAATCAAACAAGTGCTACAAGCCTTTTCACTGACACAGTGATGACTATACAAGTATAATACAGTGATTTATTTACAGGTAACACATGCTACCTTTTAGCCAAGGCTAACGTTATTTTCTTGGCTATTATACTGAGACACTCAGACACTATACTGATTGATCACAGATGTCAAAGTGTTAGAGTTGACAAAATATGTTTTTGTAAGTGCTGTTGGTACACAATTGCTACTGTATACTTCATTTAGTTGTCTCAGTACCTGTACTCTGTGCAATGACACTAAAGTTGAATTCAATCTGATCTAATATGAGAACTAAGTTCTGTAAAGGCCAAAACTGAGAGGAAAATGTGCATTTATATATATATATATATATATCCTTGTTAGTCTGGACACTTTCAGTGTTGTAACAAGAACTCAGATCCTTTGGAAGTTCAAGACACACATGCATGCACACATACTCATGCACACAAACTGTGAATGCACATACACACATCCATGTCTACTGCCATTTTCAACTGCTTAATGATATACAGATGCTGCTGTGAGTGGGCACATACTGTGACAATAACTGAAGAAAAAAACATTGTTCTATTATTTTAAATTGTGATATTCAGATGAATATACAATGTCATGAGCAGCTCTGCAATCTAATACAGTCCAATGTGATAGAAGTGTTGATTTAAAACTATAGTAATCTTTGAGCCGCTATTTTGTGGCCTTGTATTAGTTTGCATTACATTTAAGGCCCACATATTATGACCATGTAGTACATACAGTCCTGTATGTCCATATAGTCGAGTACATGCAGGAGGAGGCAACTCACTACTCATAATTACTAATTATACAGCTTGCTGATCTCTATTATGAAAACATTTCATTATTTGTCATTTACATTGTAAAGCTGCTGACACCAGTTAGTGTCCTTTTAAGCCCTGTAAACCTATTACAAACTGAAAGGCCTATGGCAATCCTAAAGGGAACGCATGATGGCAAAAGCAGTTTCATGTTCAACAAGCACATGAACACAGTTTGAACTTAGCCATCTTCATTTCTAATTAAAGAACAAGAGGAATGTTTGATCTTTTGTGACCAAGCTCAAAAAGCTACATCCTTTAAGGAACACACGCGACATGGGATTGTGCCACACATTTTTAAAGACAAAATCACATCAGAAAATGTCTTGTTTTAATGTCACTCTCACTTATGCAAAGTGTTTGTCTCTTTCTTGATATGGCGATTACTTCTTAAAAGCACCATGCAAACTACAGTAGGCAGGATTCCCCTGGGCAACAAAGCTGTCTTTAATAGCATGCTCAGCACGCATTACTGATGAATCTTTGAAACACTAGCCATCTGGAAAGAATAACAAGATAACAAAAAAAAGAAAATAAATTGCATATACTGTATATATGGTTGAAACACATTATAATATCCCTCATATTTTTTTGCACCACTAAAGTCCAGCATTGTTGTCAGTTAAGAGGTAGCGGCAGAACATATTTGTACTTCAAAGCTGCACAGTATGCCTTGCAGTCAAACAGAATTATAGTGAAAGACAAAGACACATCTGTCGTTATCAAAAGCACTTTCCTTTAGCGTGAATCGCAAGTTGGAATATATATTAAAAAAAAAACTAACTCTAAATGAAAATAGTATTTGATACTGTTCACAGCTGAGGTGAGGACTATGCCGTTAAATGATGACACCTCAACAGCTGCAGCCAAGACAACAGACTAACCAACTCTGACTGATGGAGGGATACGGTTGCTAATGGACTCAGAAATGGACTCGGAGAGGTTAGTCTTCATTGTCAACACAGCCATCACACTTGTCAGTGATACCTGATAATGAGAGAGAGGGGTCAGAGAATGTAGTGGAGAAAAACTCTACTGTGCAGAATTGTGAAGTGTTGTGACGTAATTTCTTCTGGCGCTCAACTTACACGAGACACTAACAGAATGTTTAAATCTCTCTGTATTTACTCCAAATAATCCCACTTGAAGAACTGTTTGTCACGGGTCCTACTTAAATTCTCAAAACTTACTAGACCTTATCGACATAGCAATTCAACGTACATTGTTTATTTATGTGTTTTATATTGACAGTTATACATTGTTCATAACAGATTGTTTTCGCAATTCGAGTATTGTTGATGTTCCAGTCTGGATCCCTCATGCTGAAGAAAGCTCCATTTATTTTGTGCATGGGTTGTATATTGATGCAGTGCTGGTTTAACAGTCACAGAGCTGTATGTATTGCTGCAGTGCCCCTCTCTGGGACAACACAGTATTCACTGTTATTTTTCTACATTGCTAGTTTGTTGTCATAATATCTCAACACTATTGCAAAGGAATGAGAAACTGAAAATATGTAAATACAGCTGCAATGAATTGTTAATTGTTAGCATACTGATATCAAAATCTCCACTGGTTTTGTATTAGTGTATTAGTATTCTGTAATCTTAAAGTCTCAGGTAACAATCTTCTTTCTCCTTTGCTCATCTGTGTGGTGACACAATGCCAATGAAGCAGATGTCATTTATTATTTATCTTCTAGTGGATGTATGGTGGAGTAACATCTGGCCACATCAACACTTATAATTCATCTGGACACTGATTAGGGGGTGTACTAGCTAGCGTCAGCAAGCGTCAGCAAGGCTAATTTCACCAAGAGCAAACTGCTTGACAAATTGAAACTATGTTAAACAATTAATTAACAGAGAATAAACAGGTGTTTGTCGACAAAAAAAGAGATGACACTTGTCCGCACGTCCACACACTGTTCTCATTCTGCATGCACAGCACATCCACACAAGCTTGGATGCATCTAAGCATACACACACACGCACACCATCTATTATGGAAGCTGAAAAGACGACTTGCAACATGCCAGTGTCACCGCGTACACACTGCTCACAGCTTCTACTTACAACCCACACAATAATAAAAAAGACAATGATGCGACAGGCCTCATGCTGTGTCTTTGGCGGCCTACTTACAATTAGCCAACTGGCAGATCAGCAAACCAAAGCTGTTATTTTCAGAGCTGGGCTCCTCTGTATTATCACCAAGGACAGAGTGTGATGGCATCTGACAAAACAGCCAGTGAGACGAGCCTCATATTTTCAAACAGTCGCTGTAATTAAAGACAAAATCTGCCATTAGCTGTGTGTTCTCTCCAAACTCCTTCTGACGTGCAAAGGAGGTGGATAGAAAAAGATTCATTTTCTATTGTTCCTCTGCCCCATTCTCCCTTTCTTTCCCTCCTTTCATCTTTCTTATTGTCATGGTAAAGGAGTGAACAAAACATACGATAAAGCTAAAAAAAACAAACAAACAAGCAAAGCCCTGGCGCTCTTGGCTCGCCTGCGGATCTCCATCCATCTAAAGTTGACTTCACGTTGGGCCGCCCTTGAACAGAGCATGAGGTGCAATCGGTGCAGCCCACCGGTGTGTTTATTATTATCTTTGATATGGAATGTAATTAATGGGCGAGTGCATTGCGACCTCCTAGGACTTAATAAAAGCCTCCCTGCATGGGGTCTAAGATGTGAAAGGTTTTATGCAAGATTAAACAGATTTTGATGCCATGGCTGCTAATGAGGGTGACACTGGCTGCATACTTTTAAAGGGAAGCCAACCACTGAATCTATTTTTATCACTAAAATGACCATTGATCTCCTCTGTTGTCTCTCTTCAAGGCAAATCAATCTGCCACAATTGGACACAATGTCACAATATATTCCCAGATGGCCTTTATTCCTACCTCGCATTGTATAAAATCTGGAAAAAAAGAAAGTCAAGCAGGTCACATGAAGAGGCCCAAGTATTTGAAAAGTGGCAGATCTTCACCAAGCTTGTGATTAAGCTACAAGTGCTTCAGCGATTTCTACCCAGAGAAAAAAGACCTTTCAATCAGCAAAACACTGTGTATATGAGGGCTGCAGGCGCTGATTGAAGGTTGAAACATGTGGCTTAATAGCCACAAGACCCAAGAGAGAAAAAGACCCCACCCTCTCGAAAGGGCTTTTGAATGTGAGCAAACTCATCTTTATTCTTGTAGTCCATTACCAGAGTGGCTTCAATGAAAACCCTCGCTCTAAACACACTTGCACGCAACCTCCACGCCCTGCATTTCAGCTGTGTGCTTGACAGTGTCACCTGCATTTTCACATTATGATGAATAAACAGACCCGCTGAGAGCTAACAATGTCTCCTCTCAGTGCACAAGGCTCCTTAGTGCCAAAACACTGGTAAGGGGCCTCAATGTGCCGAATGAGATACAGCACTCACTTTGGCAGCCGTCCTGACTATAACAAGGGTCCAACTCCCTGCACTTCTCACTATAGCAGTCCTTTCCTTTATGCATTCCTCATTTATGGTAAATATTTTACTGACTGGCTGACTGCAGTGCTGAAGTTGTAACTAAAGGAGTCGCCTATAGCTAGTGACACGGGAGCTGCCAGAAGGCAAAGCCTCCCTCCAGTAAAAGCAGCCTGACTACCGGCCTGTCGGAGACAACAGATGACATATCGCGGAAGGGAGAAGCATGAGACACTGGGCCCCCGTGAGCCGGAAGATCTGGAGCTGACCCAAGTTAGACGGCTCATCCCTGAGAGGGAGGAAGGTTGGTTTGCACAGTGTCAGGTAGCATGACTTTGCCTGACATGCCCAAAACTAATGGGACCATCCTAAAACAAAAGCTAAATTTGGATAGCCCTGAGTTCAAAACAGTGTGATGCATCGGTAGAAAACCAATATTTATTTTGGCCATTTTGTCACTTTTGGGGTTTACAAAATGTGGATAGAATTTGCAGAAATAAAAAAGGAGATACAGTTGCATCAACCAAGGTTAAAATTCCCAAAAAGCTGACCACTGCAAAGACATTTTCACACAGGTTTGACCTACAGGAGTGATGCTATTGTCCACAATGTACTGAGGAGAATGCTAAACCAGTTTTGGCACAGCACAGTTCAGGATTCATGAAGCAGTGAGGAAAGGTCCTGTATGACTGCGAGTGTGGAAGGACACCTGTCAAAGTTGTATGCTATAGGGAATACGCAGCTATCGATTTTGCCAGCACACTCGGTGAAGGAGCTTCGTAGCGTGTAGGGCGGTCAAAGGCGTGGACTGATACACCCACTGTTAGCCTGCAAGTCTCCAGAGGATTGACCAGGACGGTACAGAAGAGGATGACACTGTGGAGTCCGTCCTGGTGGAGTCATGAGCTAAAGACTTAATGGGGGTCGAAGCAAAAAGACAAACCAGAGAAAGTCAAGTTTTATTTCAATGTCAAATATATATCTTTTTCAATAGTTTGTTTTCAAATGAAAATATCTAATTTCATAGAAAAGACACTGCTTTTGTTGAATTGGTTCCAAGGGAAATGGAACAAAAAATATGGGCAACAACACAGACGCCATACATAAAGAGTCTGCAACAAGATCTCATACAAGACCTTCAAGTTGTTATTTGAATATTTTTAATCAATACATTTAACAAATTTAAAACTGTTGATAAAAAGTATAGACTAAGTGCTACAGTCCACTGTGTTCCCCCTTTTTAATTGCTGTGGGTTAAACTCCTGAATCTACTTAACCATCTGTCAGGTTACACAAGGTCTGCCACTGACATTTAAAAACACCCATTTACTTTACCCCATACACAAGAGCACTGTCCCTTGTGTTATGAAACTAGGCTGGGCGGATATGTGACAAGCTACTGGTGTGCTCTCAACACAAAAGGCTCAATGGCAGGAGACAAGAGTAGGAGTATGTACAGTAGTAGTTAGAGACCCGTCCACAGGTATTTCAGACTCAAAGTCTACCAGATATCCAACTCATGCCAATAATTTAATGCAGGTTTTCCTTATGTAACCCTGATTTACACCAAATAATTTCAAATTGTCATATGTTCACCCTAATGTCAGATTACATACTGAACATTGCTATTACTCCATATAATTCTGTAATAAAATAAAGCACCTTATATCACCTATAGAAACATAAATAGGTAGGTAGACCATTTTCCTGCATTTGCCTTTGGAATAACTGCTGCTTTTTTTTTTTTTACTGTGCTCTAATTATTATTATTTTTATATCTTGTCAAATTGTAAAATCTTAAAATTATGTAGTGACACATCTTACATATACTCAGATCTCCCTTGAAAATAAGACCTCTCTCCCAATGGGTTTTTCATGGTTAAATTAAGGTGATATATGTCTAATTAACAGATGGGCTTGTATTTAAATATACTTTAAAATGTGAGATCTGACCAACAAAATACTAGTTAAAAAATGCAGCTTCTTGTGAGGAATATCACACACACACACACACACACACACACACACACACACATTCACCTTGCTGATCATGTGGCATTGGGTGTCATTACTCTCAGCATCTCAAGATGCCCTCAGGTCAGCTGAAACAATCTGTTTATGTCTCTGGACTCTGAGTGTGTGTGTGTAAGTGTGTGTGAGAAAGAAAGTGAGAGATAGAGGGAGACTGAGAGACAGTGAGTAATGGAGGGAGTGAGAGAGAGAGAGAATAATGAAAACTGTCAGTCCACACAGGGTACCACATGACTCTCCTAACACTCTGCCCTGATTCTAACACTTCTAACACTCGGAGCGACTCTGACATTCAAGCATTAAGCTCTCAAAATTATAGACTGCAGTGCTCTAAATATTTTCTCTGTTAAATGATTGACTGTCAAATCAACCCTGTCAATCTTTCTTTTAGTCCCACAGCAAACCTGTCTTTCAGATATTCCATTGGATCGTATTCTATTAAATTGTTTGACATCTTTTTATATTATTATAAATTGTTTTACATCTTTGGGAGCAAAGGGAGCAAATTGTTGCTAAGTTCACTAACCACTGTCTTGTTTGTTCTAATACAGTAATAAAGATGTAACCAGCATTGTTCATATATTCATTTTTGTAATTACTGACAATTTGGATGCAAACTTCTGCAAAAAAATGTTTGTTTCCTGTAGAACCCAGCAGGTTTCATCATGTTGAATGGTTTCATTTATGCTTAATTTTGCTACTATATCTGCTTAACTGTTTATGCTTAATGTGTATAAATAATTGAAACTTGGTCCACAGTACTGAGTGAAATGTGAAATGTTGGACCATGGCCCATAATAAGTTGAGATCTCTGCTGAGATCATCTTCTAAGTTATCTCAGTTTTTTACACACCTGCAAAACTGCTGTGTCACTTCATCTGCAAGGGCAATTTTTGGGGAAAAACATGTAGTTTGGATATGCAGTGCATATAAAAATCATCAACTCTGCACTGGAGTGTGGTGCAGTCTGTGTGCTATTCTCATTTGGCCTAAGGGTGGCAGTGTTGATTTACCATTTAGCTACTCACTGCTGAAGTCCTGCACTGCTATTCTAATAGTGCTGTCTTCCATAAATGAGAGATCACATTGACATAGAGTAATGTCATATTTCACTCATACAGCCAAGATGGAGGAAATCGTATCTTTAAAGAAAACACGTACCCAATTTCTCTAAAAATGTAAATTACAAGAATATAAAATAATTTGATTATCCTGAATCAGGATTTTCCTTTAAAGGCATGTGGAAATGTCATAAGAGCATCAAGTACCTCTCCAAATAAGATCATTTCACTATTAATGACACTGGAAAATTGTATGACTTTGCACAGAGGTATACAGTGGTACTCAAGCAGCAGAAGAGGCTCTTGAAGCAGCTCGAGCCAGCACACAGCAGGGGGCAAACCAGCGCCTGGAATAAACTGCTGCTCATAGGTAGAATAAGAGAAATTTGTTTCTGTGTGTTAAAGCATATTATGTATACCAGCATGCATGAATATGTGTGTATTTGTTGAGTGACAGGGGATAATGTGCTCTCAGAGCTGTCCCCCTAAACCCAATCCAATCAGCTCTGCTTTTCCCCTGAATTAACCAATTCCTTTAACGACCCATTGAATTATGATCAAACTTTCATAGCTCACCTAATTTACAAATCCCTGGTCAGGTTCCACTGAGACACCGACAAGAAAGAGGCCCGTAAGTGCCATTGCGTCATTTACACATTCAAAAGCCCTGCCGCTTCACAAATCAAATTTTCATAGAACATCACCTTTAGGAAGGGAGAGATTTCTGGCACCGTGTTTTCTCTGTGCCTGCGTGTGAGAATCTTCCTGTCGAGTGATTTTCAAATTTTCAGTGTCACATCTGTGACTATGTACTTTGCCAGTAAATGATGAATTGAATTTTGCATGAGCACGCTTACGTAAGTTGGAGCTGGGGAGTGAGTGAGTGAAGGAGTGAGTGAGGCGAACAGAAAGTTAAGGGGATATTTTTATTAAAAAAAAAAAAGAAGTCAAAATTAATTAAAAAGATATCATCTCCCTATGCCTCAATGGAAATGCTAGAGCTAATTCAAACACCTTCCAAGTGTTGACCTCAAATTCTGCTCATAGTAACAAACTGTGATGAAATTTCTAACCAAAATATGAAATAAAGCTCATGAAGTTTTGCTCGTCTTGAAAGATTAAGAAAACAGCAATGCCAAGGACTTACAGTATTCTGCACAATCTGCTGACCAAGCCGGTGACTCTCCTACAAGCTCATAACAAATGATCATTTGACTTTTTGACTTTGTCAAAATAAAATGACCAATCTCACTTTGACTTAGGGAGACATGAATATTGCAAAGCAATGCTCTGAACAAGGGCGCCAATAAAAGCTGCAAAGCCCATCTGCTACAATGACGTATGGCGAGCCAGGAGACGACGTAAGCTCTTCCCATTGTCTTTGTGTCTCACTACTCTCCTATCTTCGCCTTTTGTAATGGTAATCAAAGATTCGCTCTGAAGAGACACTGGCAACTTTCAGCGTATTGTTTGAAAAGTGGAATTTCAGAGGACTTGTACAGAGCAGCTGTAATGAGTCCAAAGTTGGAGATGAGTGCTGTAGAACAACGTCTTTTCTCTATCTCCTTCTCTCTTCCCCTCTCTGTCATAGCGCCCTTCTTAATCACCCTTCAACCCAGCAGACCTGCCATTCCCACTGCACACCTCTCCAGGCTGCCAGCTCTCATGGCCCCCACCTTTCCTTATTCACTCTTTGATGTATTCTCCAGAAATCGGCGTACCTTGAGTGCAGGAGAGCAGTGTGACAGGGCCTTCCACTCATCCTTCCCTGTCTCCTTTGTGATTAATTCACAAGTCCAAAACAGTAACTTCCTCTGACACTAATTTCCTATGTAACATGACATCTCTGTAGTTGGCAGGGTTGGTAGGTCCAAGGATGCCTGAATGCTGAATTCTTTCCTGTAATAAATCATTAGTCATTAGGGACCTATGTGCCCTAAATGACTTAAACAAATGAACTTGTCTGCTTTAATAAGACCTTCCATTACCTGAATATGTCCTGTTTAAAGGCAAAGGAATAAAAAAGTTATATGGTGGAGGAGTATTATTTCCAGAGAGTTGGCTGTAAAAATAACAATAAAATGAATAAAGTTGAATAAAGTGTGACTGAAATTTGAATATTCCTCTTAAATATACACTAATGCTACTACAGCTGTTGTGCATTTATTTTATTCTTTTTTTCATTTTTTTAAATGAGGATAAACTGGTTTTAGGTGTATTTGTAGAAACAGCTTGCATCTCCAAGCCTCTGGGTGGGCTTTTCCCATGGCAGGACCCGAATGTTGATACAAGACTTTTTTTTTCCATGCAGTGTTAGCCAGCTGCAAGTTAAGTTTGTATTCTACTTGGAAAAGGGCTTGCTTGCTAATGTTGGCACTCAAATGTTTTTATATGTTTATATGTTTATGTGCTGGAACCTCTCTTTCCAAGCACCTTAAACTATGGTTGTTCTTATTTTACCTGGGCTTAATTTTCCTATGGTTTGATATTTACAGTAATTTCAGGACCAACAGTAATCCCATACTCCTTTTATTTTGTGGGGTATTTTGCATTCAAGCTCCGTAAATTTAACCTAGAAAGCGGTTCCCTGTGTGTGGTGGTGTGTATTTAATCAAATAAAAGCCAGTCTGAAAAATTACAACTAACACACAAGGCAAAACTAAATTGCCATCATTTAAAGTCTGCATAATCTCAATTTTCACATTATTAATTCCATCTCTACTATACTGAGTCATGCCATACCACTGCTGCACTAAGTTTCTCTTTTAAAAGCATCACTGTTCTTACTGCAGTGTGTTAAAATAACATTTACTTGCTTTTAGGTTAAACTTCTGGAGATTTGGGGTTTGCCCCTTTGGGTGGCTGCTGCCAAAGTGGAGGAAAATGACGCTCTACAGTGAAATGAAATGAAATATTTAAAGATATCTGTTGAAAATAAGGCCTGGGTTAAAACAACCCAAACTATCCTTCACCTTCTAATGAGCAGCAGATTTATAGCACAAGTTATACTGACCCTTCATGATCACACAGTAGTAAGTATTGGCATGTAGTTACAAACAAGGAAAAGAAGAAAACATATAATTAAACAGATAATTAAACCTACGTATGCATTAAAAATTAAGCGCAATCCACTGCCAATTAACTCATTAAGTAATACTTTAGGGGCTTGACTCTCTGACTCCGGACCTTGACACGAAGGAGCCAAAACACTTAATTATGCCTAGAACTTTTTAAAGTACTTGAACATTATAACAACTCTTCTTGACTCATTTCAGCCACACGATTGCAGTACTCTAAATTTAAAAGATATGATGGACACTTTCTCTTCTCTGTGATCTGGACAGACCAGCATCTTGCTTCCTTTTTTGGCTGAGAATGTATTCAGAGAATTGAGAAGACAGTTGAATTGTGGCAGAGACAGCTGTACTTCAATAGAATTAATCCAAAGATTGCACAGTTTTAAGTAGGTGTCTAAATATGACAAATACAGGGGATAATAATATGGATGTTGATAAGCCCTAAGTAAGCAATGAGGTCATGATGAATGAATTATGACCTCATGTGGAACTAATGAAACAGATGAACAGTATCATTTTCATTTATTCAGCATAAAGACCTTTTAATTCTCTAAGTACAAATGTAATGTTTACTTAGTATTTAATAAGTACACATTTCAGTAATAAGTAATTTATATACTTTTATTAGTATACTGTTTCAGACTTGTTTAGACTTTGAGACAGCTGAGGTGTGAATTGTGCAAGATGCTGCTTCTTAATATGGGGCAAATGCAGATTAATCGTATTTTGTACAATCAGGTTAGAGTATTTAGTTAAAGTAGAGCACAACTGGACTATCATAACCTTCAGTGTAAATTGAGCTTAAAGCCTATGTTGTCTATATAAAGTTATTTTCCTCTACTGTTCTTAGATTTAGAGATTTGATGTTCATTGCACTCTTAATGCTATCTGAACACACAAAACAAAAGGTACAAATGCCTGGTGTATCATAGATATGCTGTAAACGATAACAATAACTAAACAGTCCATTAATCTGCTGAAAATAAAAAAAAAACTGAGTTAAGGCTGGGTGGTCCGTTCAATAGCAGTTATGCCGCTGGGTGTTTAAACAGATGGTTTTCTTATGTTAATGTTGGTGCTCGGGGAGATCAGCTTGTTATCAGCAGGTTCTACAAATGACCCCGTACTCCTGCATGACCATTTGTGTTTGAATATGTAATGACTTTGTTTTAAGCATTAATGTATAATTTCAGGAACCAAATTGTTGCCAGAACAGGCAAAAAACTGTATGTAAGCCCTTCAATTATTCCTAATATTAACCCTATTACAGTATGAAAAAGATTTAAGAAAACAGAACAGGTCATGTTTCCCTTTGGAGCTGTTTTTAATTAAGTAATAACCATGATTTAATGGCATAGTGCTATTCTGCCCTTTCTAGCTTAGGGCTGACATTTGGCTTACTGTACAGCTTTTTTGGGTGGATGAAATGACATAATCTCCTAAATTTCCATGTCCGGGTAACTATGGTGATAGCCAAGGGAGAGTTGTCACCTTCTTTGGACAGAGTGACCCCCAAAAAAGTCAAGATGGCAGAGCCACTGAGGTTAATGGAGAGGGTGGATAAGTAGAGGAAGTGAATGTGAGTGTGTCTTGTTTGTAAAATGGAAGCCAGCATTGGAACAGCACAACAACACTGCGTAGGTTGCAAATGTGGAAATGCAAAGAAAAACACAGCAAAGAGCAGAGAGCAGGGGAGAGGTCAGTGGATAAAAGTTATTGTTGCGTGATATCAACTCTCTGCTCTCTTTCAATGGGCTCCAATTAAACCTGGAGCCAAAAACTGTACTTCTCCTGCCCTGGCAGCTGCACAGACATCGCCACAAGCATAGAGATCCAGCCTTATCTGCTTTAATCCCTGAATTACATTCAACATAAAGTTCTGCTATACAAAGTGCATGAACAACTCAGGAATGGAAGAGCCCTGGTACATGAACTAATCTGCTAAAACCACTGCTAACTAGCTGAATGTGTCTGTGAGGTTGAAAGAAGGTCCTACAACATTTTACATATAACTCGGTCTATTGGCAGACATTCTGTGATTGACACAATTTGCATTTGTTTTTCCTGGCAGGAGTTCACTTAAAAATATATATTTCTTTCTTTTTGAGGTGCAACAGGGATGAGTGAGGAATATTGATGATGCTGCAAAACCTGCTTTCATTTTGTTTTATTATGACTCTTGCTTCTGGGCAAAACTTGTGGCAAGCATGGATGAGATGGTGGAGGTGGTGATTGGGGGGGAAGGGGTGTTACATGATGACTTGATGACTTGAAATGCCCTGTAGCCAGTAATCAGTCATCAGCATATCAAGACACTTCAATTACCAGAAAGAATGGATTCTGCCCATCCTGTTTTATGGAGGCCTATACCATGTAAAGCTTATAGTACCTTTCAGTTAATCGATAAGATATGTTCTGTTATTGTACAATGTAGCATTGAACTCTTTAACTTAATTTGAATGCAGTATTAAAAGGGATTATTAAATGTTAGGATGTCACTGCTAATAATTGGCTCGAGCCACAAATGTGAAATTCATTAAACCAATCCTCCACCACTCCTCTAAATGCACATCCTTTTGATAAAGCCGCAGGGCCTGATAGCTATCAGACATAATTAAACTGATAATTGTGATTGCAAGAATCCTCTTTGGGCTGTACAGTAATTATAAGGCAGAAACATTGGATGTTCTTGCTGGTCTATTTACAGGCAAATTACATTCATTTTAGTTTATTTGTACTATATACAGAGCAGTTTGTAAATATTTGGACATTCACACATTTTTGGCTCTGTACTCAAGCTTTCTGCATTTGAAATGATAAAGTGACAATGAGGGTAAATTACCAACTCTCAGCTCCAATTTGAGATTGTGTACATCCATATTGGGTGAACAGTGTAGAAACTGTTTTCCTGCTGCACTGTCCAAAAATTGTAGAGCTTCGTATAAAAAGGGCTGCAGGTCCTAATATGTGAACACCCTCAAACGTCCTTAAAAGTTGAAGTATCCGAACAGAATATTATGTCACTGTCCAAATACGTACAGACTGCACTGTAATGATGAACTGTTGAAATTCAGTGCTATGTTTCGGATGCCAGCTTGCACTCATTTGGATGACATTTGCATGAAAATGAAAAAATGCAAAATTTATAATTTTAATAAAAACCTTTCTAAGAAATAATCAACACTGCCTTCATAGAAATAAGTGGTAATTTTGCTGCTTTCCTTTGCCAGTTGATGATTCAAACTCCCAGCTAATGAAAATTGTTGTCTCGATATTTCCTAAAAAAAATGTTTTCCAATCAGGAAATGGAAAACAGAAAGAAAACATCCACTGTCCACAGAAAGTGATAGGTTCATATGTTCTACATTTTAGGGATTCATTTTATTGTTTTATTTATTCATTTATTGTTGATTTTTGTGATCTGCTTGCTGCTATTGATTGTTAATGATATGCAATAATAGTGTTACTTTCATGATATATTTAGATAGTGTAGACATTACCATGTCTCTAGACATCATCACTTTCTGTTGCCAACTGAATTTCTGTTATTCTGCAGTCTCTGGTCTCAGTAGAGCAGCTAATCCAGGCTTGTTTGGGGGTTTGGGAGCTGCTGTCAATCCAGTGGCGTCAAACCACCGGTGACACTCTGACAAGCGATCACTGGGAAATGCAGTGCAGTACACTAAAACAGTGACAGCAGTATTGGTAAAGGTGTCATCAAAATAAGGAAAAACAAAAGTATCATTGATCATCACCTTAAGGAGAAGTTGTTTAAATGAGTTTCAAAGTGCTGTGGTAGAGCTGAGTACAACATATTTCCCGTTGATTTTCCATACCAGCTTAATTTAGTTCAGTGTTATGGGGCAGGTAGAGCCTATCCCAGCATGCACTTGGCTAAAGGTAGGGTAAAACTTGTATGCATGGGAGGAAACCCACACCAACAAGGGGAAAATGTGCAAACTCCCCACAGAAAGGACCAGGACTGAGACTTGAAATCAGGCTGTGAGGCAACGAAAACCTCTGTACATCAAAGATTCAACCGGAATGCAAAATACTCTAAATCATGAGGTGAAATTAAGACACACCTATGGTAATACTAAGGTTTACCTTTATGTTGAAAGGTATGTAATTAAAGTATATTGCTTTACTAGGGCTTGAATGATGACCTTTCAGAGCTTCAAGTGATCATAACTCAAGCGCTCTTCAGTGCATGTATAAGCTTGGCATTGACAAAAACAAAAATCCAGTAGTTCTTGTTGATGATCATTCATATTGATTTACAATAAATATCATTTAAAGCAACAGCCATTCTTACAACAATGCTTCTCAACATTTAAGCTATTTTTTATCAAGAAAAGTCATTATCAGCTCCAATGAAGGCTTTACTTGTCAAAATGCGTCAGTGTTGGTGTGTACCACACTTACCAGTCTTTTTGTTCTCCTGAATTTATTACCTCACTCTCACAAATTAGATTTCTATTTCCAACTTGCCAACTTGTTGGCTTTGCCAAAATGTCAACGAGTCCCTCAAACTGCTCTCCAATAATGGAAGCCAGTACCATGATTGCATGAAGAAAAGCTGAGTGGATAAAGCCACTTATTCCAGTGCTCATGTCTGTGAGCACATGTATAGTCTTTATTCTGTGCTTGGAGAACTTCTAAATCTTATTCAAACTACACTCAAGACAGCAGCTCATGACAGAGCCAGAAAGCAGAGAGTTAGTTCCTAAACCATGAAGAATCTCTGTAATAGCAACCACTGTGACCAGGAAACCTACCTTTATAACTGAGAATCTGTCAAGGAGCATGCTCAAACCACCTCTGTTTGAGATTGTTTGGTTTGACATGATATATACTGTGAAGGGAGAAAGTGAGAGGTAGTGAAAGCAAGAGATTTAAACAGAGACAGGCAGAGACAGAGGGAAAATAAAGTTACTGTAGAGGCAAAAAGCTGGCACAAGGAATGAAGTGCAGTGAGAATAACTGAAGAAGAGCAACATCCAGTCGAGTGCAAACACAAGAAGCAGAGAAGGGCAAAGAAGGAGACATTTCAGCATTAACTGAAATGAAGTTTTGACAACATTCCTCATTACTGTTAAATGCTATCCACATTTAGATTGGTTCAATTTATTGTACAGAATCAATTGTATATTACTTAATAGATACAGTCGGCTTTGTATGGGTCTTAAATTCATAATTGTTGCCATTCTGACTATGGGTCATGCTAACTTTGCACTCACCGCCTCCATTGTAGAGATTCGGGAAATGCGGACTGCAGTTAGCTTCGAAAGCTGATCCAGGGGCCAAATTTCCAGGGGCAATGTTTTCTTTTTTCTGTCAGCTTTAAGAGGCTAGAGCTGCTTGCCCCGATGTATATTGCTGGACTCTGCATTTCCAGAATTTCTACAACAGAGGTGGTGACTGCAAAGTTAGCCTTACCCATAGGTGGAATGGCCAAACTTGGGAGAATAAGAGTTTGAAAAATACTGGAATTTCTTTTTAACATGTGATCTGTGTCTGGATATCTTACCTGGATAAGGAAAATGCAAGTCAGACCACATCTGAAGATGGTCTGGCTTGAAATGCAAACATACAGATGGCATTTATATCTGTTTTAGATGCAGTTTGGCTACATATTTATGAAAAAAATAACAACTAGTTGAAAAGTCACCTAGCTCTACCTCTTCCTGCTATCTCAAGCTGCCCAGAAGAAAGCAACAAGACCCCTTCCATGACAAAGAAAAAATAAATAGAGCCCATAGAGCAGCATCCCTTACTTTGACTTGGGTCATGCCATGTTTGTTTACTCCTCCAGCTCTGCCAACCTAATTTGCATATAAAGATCTGGGCAGATTTGAGATGACAAGAAAGCTTAATATCAGGTATAGATGCAAAGGCCAGTGATCAGATGCCATT
This sequence comes from Macquaria ambigua, assembly GCA_008360985.2. Classification (NCBI taxonomy): domain Eukaryota; kingdom Metazoa; phylum Chordata; class Actinopteri; order Centrarchiformes; family Percichthyidae; genus Macquaria; species Macquaria ambigua. The sequence goes on along the minus strand of VMKM01000645.1, from coordinate 32,512 downwards.
ATGGTGATACCAGGAGTAAATGGGGTACATGAGACTGTCCTCCCCAAAAATACAGCCGTATGGGTCATCTGTGCAAACAGCTTATTACGACCCATATTTACATTTATTGTTAGGTGGCGACCTCTGGTGGCCGAAGTAATTATGATGGGAGCAAAGGCGGAAGTCAGGTGAGGTAGTATGAGGAGCGTCAAAGTAGACCGCTGTTTGTTTCTTGTGTGAAACAAAAGTCGATGTTGACTTTTTTTAACTTACGTACATAAGTTAAGTTACGTTATAAGCTACGTTAGTGAGTCACATGACGTAACTTAACTTATGTAACTAACGTACTTATTTTAACCCAAACCATGATCTTTTCCTAAACCTAACCAAGTAGTTTTGGTGCCTAAACCTAACCAAACGACGGTTTCACAACGTTAACCACATGTTTATTATTGTTACCATGACGACAAAGGTTGGGTATGCATATATATATAAAATATAATGTCGTTTTGGGAGTTATTGAAAAATGACCTATTCTGTCGTTTAGGTATGAGGACTTAAATGCAACAGCCCATTATGAAATACTGCCATTGTGAAAATTGTGGGTTGTTGATTCAAACCTGTGGTCATTTTGAAAGCTGCAGTTTGTGGCGTTGTTTTACTAGGTTACATACAATTCTAATTTGTTTTCTTATCACTTTTTGTTTTTTCAAAACATATAAATGAAGATGTCAGAATATTTAAAAAAAGGGGGAAAAAAACTTTCAATATAATGAAATCTAATGTAACAACACCACAAACTGTCTCAAAACATACCATGGAACTGAGTCAACACAATAACAACTAAAGAAGAAGTGTAAATAAAAATTAACTTTTAAAATAAGATAATGTTTATTGAATTCTGCAGACTTCACAGGGAAAATGTGGTGATGTGAACAAAGGCCAAACAAACAGTCTGGTAAAAATATATTATTGGCCTGAATGAGGAGATGTCATGCTCGGAAACATATTTAAAATTCAAATTAGCTCTAAATCTAACCGTTATGGGTCGACATCAGATGATTGGAATATGTTGATTGAGTAGAGGCAGGCAAACAATAGCCTGAAGGCTCATAAATGACCCTCTCTCCCCTTTCCTCTTTTCCACTTCACTACTAACACATCTGAACAGAGATTGGTAGACAAGTGGCTGTTCCTGAGAGAATGAGTCCCATGACCCTGGGAGAAGGGTGAACGCTCAGTCTCAATTCACCCGCAGTCCGTTTCAGGCTTATTACACAGTAATCTCCAGAAGTTTCCCCCTGCTGGGAATAGCCTCGCCAGCATTTTTAGCAGCAGTCCCCTATAAAGGAGGAGAGAAAGTTAGACTATCCTCTTTGCTGTGATTTATTACCCCCCACGCTTGAGGTTTGCTCTCGTGTTACATTTTGTTTGTCTTTCCTGTATTCCTATTTGTTTTGTTCCTTTGCTGGCTGGTAATCTTTAGCCATTTGAAGTCATGACGGGCAGCTCGCAGTTTTGTTATCAAAAAGAATCTGGTGAGGGAGGGACTGGTTGCTGTTGTGATGTACTGTACAGATTATTGTTGTGTGACTGCATGTGTGTGTGTGGTGAGACAAGAGATTTAAAGTGAGAGCGTTCGAATCCTGTATACCCAAGACTGCTGCTTTCCAAACACAGGGGGCACAGCAGGACAATTGTTTTCTGTCAAAGGGACAAACACAGAATATGCATCTTGAATTTCTGATTATCACTTCCTAGGCAGAAAAAATATGAATGAACTCCCCATGAATACTAATTTGAAACTGTTTCATGGTGGCCCAACTTTATGACTGGAACAGATTCTCTGCTCAAAACAGTCTGGTCAAGGTAAATTATAAAGGATATTGGAATTACGGCAGGTGCCATGGCTGTCATTTTATTTTTCTCTCACACCCCGAATTCTGCTGCATGAAGATGATTAAGGAGTGTTTGTTTACTTATTAGCTGGTGTATATGCTGGAAAGAAAGCAGAGAAATATCCCTTGCATTCATAAATATCTTATGGATACACAGCTACCTGGATGCTTGTAGTGTTCGTTCAGCGAACTACCCACTGTAGCACTGCCACTAGTCTGTTTATGCATTTTCTATTAGTCTTACTATTTCATGGGTTGTTGATGGCAGTCACAATTACATAATAGAAGTTTGGATTTGCTTCATAGATTGCATCTAGAAATACAAAAGGGAAATGCATATGTAAAGTGCTAATGTACTTCCTCCTCTTATCCCACTTCTCTTTGGGTGTACAGGGAGGTTAGCATACTGAACGACTCTACCATCTGTACATATGTCAGTGGTAATTAAGCTCATACTGAGGATGCTGTTGGGGAGGCTATTCTACTATATCTGTGTATAACTCTTTGACTTCTCCACTGATTACAGTCATTTGTCTTGTATGCTGACATAATAAGACATTTACATATGTCCTTTGACCTCAGTGGGATAATTCATTGGCCTGTAGTGTAAAAGCAGCTCTATTTTCAACGAGTTGGGCTTGGTTGCTTTCAGGAGTTAGATGAGAAGATTAATTTCAATTTCATCTTCGTACATTCAGTAGAGAGTAATCCAGGACATGTTTAGGCTTAGTACAAAGATTGGAAGCGGGGAAAACAGCTAGCCCAGTCAAATAAGGGGGGAAACACTGTCTTGGAAGTGTTTTGTATTGTTATACTCTTCACTGAATTTTTCGTGTAAAATGTTCTTGTAACTGTTCAGTTCTTCCAGAAGGCAAACCTTTTCTGCTGCTTCTGCGGTTTGACATGGTTGCTCAGTCAGTCTGGTTTTTTGTTAATTTACAAGTCTTAATTTACCCAGAATTGTATGGCAAATTAGACGTACTTAAGATAAGACAAGATAAGCTTTCTGCAACAAATTAATTTAGACATCTAGTTGAAGTCTTACTATTAGTTTGATCTAAGCCATGGTCAAAGAGTATCTTTGTGAAACTGGCCCCAGTACATCCAGGAATCACTTTTGGCAACACTTTATTTTTGAAAACAAAAGCGGTTAAGGTTAGGGAATGATCATGACAGATCAGAATTAAAAGAAACCGATGTTGGGTGATGGTAAGAGATGAGACATGAAGTCCTACATCTAACAAATTTCAGTATGTATGGAATATTCCTGCGGAGCTACTCTCCCAAACTCCAAACAACGAGCAAGGTGACACGCATTGGAGGAGACGAACCAGGAAATGGGGTGGAAAAGCCAGTCTCAAAACTAAAACTAAACAGTAAAATAAATACAGACCGCTACCCTCTGTCATCCACAGCAGTGGTTGATGAAGCAAATGTTAACTACCTGCACAAATTTAGAAATGCTTCCATCCTTGCCTTCAAGGAAACATGACTCGATGGTTGCATAGATGATCATGCAGTCTTCATTGATGGTTTTGGCATCCTGTTAATACTCGATAGAGACAAACAAAGTACAGGTAAAGAACGCGGAGGCAGAGTTTGCTTTTATATCAACAAGCGCTGTTGCTCCACAGCCAACATTTGTGAGAGTCAGTGTAAGCCTGACATAGAGCTCTAATTAATTTCTATACATGTAAATATGACACAGTGACAAAGGTAGGCTAGCTTTTTCACAGCCCACCTGTCAAATATGGAAATATTACTTGGAGAATTCAATACAGGTAACATTTCACAGGTCGCTGTGGTATCCTGAGCCATATATAGATTTGCATTGTATGTTTAGCGCAGTATGACTATGGAGTAGCAACATGACTAACGGCTATGGTCAAGCAATTATGGTTGTGATAAATGGGATTGCACCCTAAATGTTAAATCCATCTGAAAACCTCACTTCTGCATATAAGTAATACTATTTTACACACCACTCTTGCAGACCGGGGTGAAAACCCCTAATGATTCAGGGCCCCAGAGCTGGATTATAGATATCTAGTGTTTCGAGACCCCAAGTGAGCTGTTGTCAGGGGGCCAAGAATTTCTAACAGCACCATTGCTTGCATGCAGATTTTCCAACCTAAAGTGTTAGAATTGGCCTCCCTGTTAAATTTACATCTTTGCTGCAGGGCTGTCTACTTTTCTTCCACTGCCTCTCTTTTACCTCAGTTGCTGATTTTCTTATATTTTCTAAAATGTCTTTCAGAAATCTTAGCTGGGCTGACCAGCAGGTTTTACTGTACATTTAGGTGAAAAAAGAGCAATCCGGAAATCAGCAAGAGAGTTGCCTGTCACAAAATGTGCCATATATCTTACTCAGATGTCTTGTCGGTGGCATTGCATTCTGGCCTATTGAAGCTACTTCCGGTGGAGAAAATGTTTTTCTTTTCTGCCTCATCTGTGATGGATTTCTCCCCTGAATGTCTGCTGAACATGCAAAATGGTGAGTCTAGAGAGAAGCCATTTTGCTTCAGTTCTGAGGATGTTCAGACTGTCAAACCCATTTCGCTCATCAAGCTTTATTTTCCCTGCTGGAGAAATATTTCTGAATTACATCATGTATACATTTAGATGCTTAGTCACAGAAATAAGAAAATGCACCTCCAAATAACAAAATGGACTGAGAAATGAAAGGTAGAATTGGTAAAATTTACCGTATGACAGCATTATAGTGTGACTACAGAATTTCAAATTTCTTAGTTCAGTTTCCTGGCATTGTGAGAGTTGTTGAAGTTCACTAATGTTGACTTGACTGTCAGACTGCAGGAACTTCACAGGAAATTGCAGAGATATTGCAAAACAATACCTAACAGCCACGGGGCCCGTGTCATGGTCACTGACTCATTCCAGTTTTTGTCAAGCCACTAGTTAGTCCAATACCTCAGAGAGAAGCACTCTGTCCTGCTGCTCCTGTTTTTGTCACTGGTACTGATGACTCTGTATGAGGCTCAAACAGCAATGTATCATTTGAAAAGAGGGCCATTCTCTCACAGTTTGACTCTGGTCCCATACACCATGTACCACTCAAGTATGCATGGCTGATAAGGACTCTTTAACAGCTAAATGGATTACCGCACCAAGGACACTGTAACCTCAGTGAAGGATCAGGAGGAAATTGCTACCACTTTCTGTGTACAAGTTATGCTTCAAATGAATCCAGCTCTAATAGTTCTCTAATGCTGTCTTCATGGACAAGTTCAGTCTGTATGATGAATTTGATGGCATATACTTATTGGAACATTTTGACTCAGAGCACTTGTCAATAAAACTGTGAGGCCAGTAATATATTTCCCCTTGGATTTTCTTTTAATTAAGTTTTTGCAGGTAGCGTAGTTTCCACTCTACTACTAATTCATCCATTCTTCTTCTATTGATTTTCAAAACAAACATGTACAAAACAGACTTTCTGCTGGCAGGAACCTTCCTGGTTAATTCACTGTTGCGTGACTTTTTGATATATAAAGAGTTGCAAATAAAATTGGCTTTAATTTAGTTAAGCATACCACATCTTTCTTATTTTAAGATCTTTTTTTTCTCTAAATCATAACCAACTTTCAACATACATCTAACAAGCAGCATTTATTTGAACTAAGAGAAGAAGAGATAGAAGCACATATTGGAGCTAAAAGGAATTCAAAGCAAGAAAACTGTTCACTTGCTTGCAATAAAGGGATGTGGAAGGACTGGACAGCTCTCAAGTGTGAGTGTGAAGCAGGCCATTCTTGATTTAAAAAAACAAAACAAAAAGCAAGCATCAAGGACACTGTGCTAAAGAAAACCTTATCAAATTGGAGATTCTTAAATATTATAACTCAAATAATCTTCAAGATTATTGAAATGCTGTGTAAAACTGAACAGGCACCAGTCTGATCTTGAAAAATGACTTGTGTAACATACTGGACAAAGGCATGCATTAGTATGCTGTTATTTTGTGTTAGCCCTCTAATGAGTTACAGTCATGTTGTGTGTCAGGTCTAATTACAAGGATTTAACAATAAACGGCTTTAATCAAGTGTGCAGTGCGCAACGTCCATCAGCAACAAGTTGTCGCTCTCGTGGTTGTTTAGAGAGTGACACATTAATCTAATTAAACGCAATGAGATTTGTCAGGTATTTTGAAGAGGGCACACTGCACATCCCCAAACTGTTGCCATTTTCCCTTCCCACCATGAAACATATCCCATTTGTCACATGCATACCTCTGGGTATGATGGAGAACTCAACTGTGCATACTATTATCGCCTGTTACTGACAATGCCTAGTCATATGCATGCAATTCACAGAGGTCACCTTTCTGGGCCTCTTGGAGTTATTGCCGGGGGTCATATGGTACGCATGACTGCCTGAAAGCACGTCAACCAAGAGGGCAAATTATTAAATTTATGTGGTGGGGTTAGGAAAATGACTTTAAAAAACATGGGTTTGCTTTTAGTGTAATGCCTGAGGTCAGGAACTTTGGAGCCTCAGAATACTCGGGACGAATCAGAGAAAATGCCTGTAAGAGGGAGACAGAAATGTTGCACCTGATGTTTCCCGTTTAAAAAGAATCACTCTTTCGTGTAATCTGGTAACAGTATCCCACTCTCATAAACCAGATGGGGTAGGTTTAAAATTGCACTAATTAATACTTTTCATATTAACAGTGGATCAAATAGCTATATTTGTAATGTGAAAGGAGTTGCTCTGAAGAACCCACAGACAATTTTCACATACTCTACAGCTATACTAAGCTTTTTAGCTCAGTGATCAACCCAATTTTCTGCAGGAGCAGGCAAGTGTTTGCAGTAAAGAAATAATCTCCTGTATGCTACCAGTACAGCACCAAACGGCAGACAAAGTGAGTGACTAGCTGGTGAAGAATGTAGAGCACATAAACGTTAAAGAGCTAGATATTGTTTTCAGACCAAACTACAAATTATAGGATTAGGTGGTCAGATACAGTACTGCAAATAAATGATAATGTCTGCTGGATGTGTAGTTAGGCAACTACTTGTTAACATGTTAGCTATAACTACCCTTTGAGGCAATAAAATGTCAAAATTGTGTGTCTTTAATCTTCCTCCAAGTGGCCAAAAAAGGTCTATTAATGCAAATTAAAAGGGGCATTCCACCGATTTTACACATCAAAATCGTACTAGTCATGGGGAGTGCTACCCAGCCTGTGAATACAGTTATGTGTTTTCTGTAGCTCTGAAAGGAGCTTTGACAAGTTTGAGAAAATAACCTGAATGATGTTATCAGGGTTATCTCGGCAAACCAAAAACCAAAAATGCTTTAGTGGAAAGCCTGTATTACTACGGAGCCCTGGAGTGGCCATAGAGAGAAAAAATGTATATATCGAGAGCTCGAAATAGGCTATTGCGTGCGCACAAGATACAATTCGTTACCATGTATTGGTTCATTTGTGCGTACGTATTAATCCAAGTTTACCCACTGTGCGTAAAGACGCACACAACTCATTCAACAACACCGTTAGCTATCCCCTAAATAAAAAAAAGAGCTATTTGCCAGCTGTTTGTTTTTTTCTTTTTTTCTAAAACAATTAGTATCTCCATTATCTATGGGTTTGCTCTCTTACATTCTAAATTAATCATGTTCATGCATTAACCGTGGACCTTTACTCTAATATTTGCATTGTTTTTAACTAGCCCTAATATGCCTTCAGGGCAGAAGGTTGGAATAAGCTATGATTGTCTGGCAAGTTGTCAGAAAACGGACTGAGGTTTTTCGGCAAACTCTTATGTGTGCCTCGCTACGGATACAAGTTCCTTATGCACTGTTTCTCTGTTTGCTCTGTTTCGTCATTTTCATCCGCTGGTTCTGGAACCAGATCTTCACCTGCCGCTCCGTCAGGTTAAGCGCGAGCGCCACCTCATGCTGCCGGTCCCACGTGAGGTACATGTTGAACAGGAACTCCTTCTCCAGCTCGAGCGCCTGGTATTTGGTGTACGGGCACCGCTTCTTCCTGGAGGAGCGCGCGTAAGGCACTTGTATGCGTATAGTTTGCTCTGGTCCGAATCAGTTTGTAAACTTGGAGCGTTTTCCCCTTGGTTCGGTTTCTTTTCACAAAGAGGAAAAAATCCAAGTGAACCAAAATGCATCACTACAAACCACGAGAGAACGTATTGGTCAGATGTGTCTGGGGTGGGAGCAAGAAAGTAAATACAGGAAGAAGGTCCTGTGTTCTGGATTAGTGCATATTTCTGTGAGAGAAACATTGCTGGTTCTTTCTCCAGCAAGCTGCTACTATTAGAAACAGTTGGCGTGTTCTGCCCCATCCCAGAATGCAAAGCACACCTGGCTACAGGAGCCGTTTAGCTCAAACATGCAGAGTACACCTGGTAGTTGGGTCAGATCACGTTCCCACCACAAACGAACCGCTCCAGAGTTCGTTTGGAACCGGACCGAGACCACCTCCTCTAAAGGGTCTCGGAAACCTGCCCAAATGAACCGCACTAACCAGGAAAACGCACCAGGGTTCGTTTCCACCGAACTGAACAGGTTAGTTGTGAAAACGGCCTTAAAGGCAGGATGGCTTTTGGTACATAGGTTAGATTCTGTTTTAAATCTGTCTCTTGCAAGTCTTCCAACTTTATGCAAATGCTATATAAAATTGCTACTGCTCATTTCAGTTTAGACAGCTAACCTGCTCAGTATATTTTTATGGATACCTAAGACAGCCTTGGCTTGGAGAAGCTACTGGCAAAAGTGCAAAAAGGTGCCTGTGAGTAAGACTATATTATACTATCTGAGGTTCACATTTAAGCTGCCATCACATCTATTAAATACAGTCCATTTGAGTGTGAAACCTTGCAAAAGCAGTCTTCGGCTAACCAGGCTCTGTCTCCTATTCATTTCCAGTGGAAGAGCTTTTCTAAATTAAGTCTTGGCTGCCCTCTTCTAGCTCTGAAAGACAGTTAATCACATGATTGTAATTAATTAAATTATCATGCCACGATAACTGGTAATGATACTCCTTAAATCTTTTACTGTTCTTCTGTACATCAGGTGATCATGATGAAGTGTATAAAGGTTTTCATAAAAGTCATTTAAAAAACACAGCCAGGAATCCAATCAATGAGTATGTGGCGCGCACACACACACACACACACACACAAAAGGCCATAATTTGAACACGAGGAGGACAATTATTTTGCATTCTTTAGAGAACAGACCGTTCGAAGGCCTTCTGAGCTCTTGCTAAATTAGCGCTGAACAATGTTGAGATGGAAACATTGCAGGCAACAAAGATAAAGTGTTTAGCAGGCTTCAGGGCATTTTTATATTCTAATAATTAATGTTCTGTGCTACCGTAATTCAGGAGTGTCAGCAGCTTAATTTAAATCCTGCTCAATTTCTTCCTGACTTAATCTTCATTATTTTCCCATTGCTTGCAACATGTTTACCAGTGATTAAAATGTTACAGAGCAGGGGGGAAGCTTCAAGTAATGATTGCTACATAAGGGACTTTTCTCGTGGTATTTTTCAAATGTGGATTTCACACGTTCATAAATTAAATGTGAGGTCTGGCTCATGTTTATTTGCGCGAGGACTAACTGTCAAGCACTCATTCTTTTGGATTATTCATGAGTCTCCATTAGCACTCTAGCAATTTGTAATTCAGTGTGATACAGTTGAGAAGCACGGTGCAAGATTAAGGAGCTGATGGCAACCAACATCAGTCAAAACTTAAATTCTGTAATTCCTCATGGTTACGGGGAAATAGAGTAAAAATGAGCAGGAGGCGCCCCTGGTCTAGTGTAATTAACAACAGAATTACTGAAGCAATCAATTATTTTTGGAGAGATGGTCATCATTTAGAAATAAGAACAGGCGTGGCAGGCTTGAAAAGAATAAAAATGAGTTGACATCTATCAGTGGCTTAAGAGCAAGCTGTCCTCAGCAGTAAAAAAAAAAAACTGTTTGTTTGTTGCTTGTTTGAAGGCACAGAACAATCTATGTTTAAGTTTTCCTGACAATAGTTCTGTGAATAACAAGCATCCTTTACATTAAAACAACAGCATTGGTCTTTCATCTAAATGAAATATTTTTACTTTCACAAGAAAGTGTAGAAGGAGTAATAGTTTTAATGCATTGTAGAATAGCATATGGCACCAGAGTGGTCAGTGAGAAAAAAGAAAGGGGTTGGAAAAAAAAGAAAGAAAAAGGTACTTTTGTCTTTACTGGCTATACAAAAGTGTATGTAGTGGAGGAGATAATTATTGCACATTCTGTGATTTTTTTTGACAAAGTAAAATAAATGCTTATTAACACATTTGCAACGTTGACACAGCCACAGTGATAAAATGCACTTACAGTCAGTACTAATGGACTAAAGTGATGAATAATATAATTTTCTACTGATCTACTGAATCCCTTTGCATAATCTCATTTCTGTATTTCATGGTTTGCCCGTTCATTACCGTTCTGTTGTCAAATCTATCAATAATAGTAGTAGTAGTATTAGTTTGAATTGGTGAATGGTCATGTGATATGCATTTTCAGGCATGTAGTATGGACAGAGATTATTTCTGAAACGATGATAAAACGCTCGTGTGTACGGAGATCATTTTCGTTTTAAAATGAAAAACAGTGTGGATGTAGCCTTAGTAAGGTTGGGTAAAGCAAAGTTAGTTACAAACTCATACTGGCGAAAATAATGTTGCTGAGCAAAGCAAACAACACTGAGCAAAATGCACTTAAATTGCACTTTTCCTGTTCATATCATACACAGTTGTTCAATCATAGTTTTTCATTGCAGCAAAGATAACAAAGTGTATGAAACAAGGATAAAGGCTGATATTTTGACTAAAATAAAAAGGCAGCATCTAACCTCCTGGTTTTAGATATTGTCATTTTCTGAATACCTCGTCTGTTGCAATTTATCAGTAACATATCCATCATTTTCACTGCAGAAAATATTGCATCTAAATTGTGATCTCTTTCCAACATTGTGGAATACACATCTTGCGCTCTCGAGGACCTTTTGCACAGTGGTAGCAGATAATAGTCTTTGAGGCTTTGAAGGTGACTCGTTTAACTCCTAGTCGGGGCTAATCTGTCTGGATTTTGTCAGATGTTAGAACAGCCTGTATCCTACGATAAGGGCTAGTCAGGGCAGGAACTGACTCTAGCAGCACGCTTTTGGAGGATTTGGAGGTTGAGCCACTGTGGTTCAGGGAAGGGGTTTCACACATGACAGCGGGTGAAAAATACTTCTCAAAATCAACACCACATCTTTTGCCTTCGACTACAATCCTGTAACAAGAAATGCAGTTGGACAAAACACTGCTGGGATTTTTTCAGGGCTTCCATTGTGGTCTTACGTTATGGAAGAGGCCCAGACTTTCATTCTGCTGTAATTGCACATTCGAGTTTCAAGTTGTGTCTTTTTAGGGGGAGAACTCGTGTTCTGCTGTTATCAGAAAATTAGAAGCCAAGAACTGCGTGGGAGTCAAAGATAAATCCACAAAGCGCTCCCTGCTTTTCACTAGCATAATGTCAATGCCAGATGAATGTAAAACCACCCTGCATCAATAGATTAGACTTAGCAAAGTTGATATAGGGGTCCACACTGGAAGCAAAGCATTCAATAGAAAAATAAAAAAAAGATAAAGCCTCTCCGTATTTAGTGTACTTTTCTGAATTTGAACTTTTGAATGCGCTGCAAATGATGCCTCTGCCCAATAATGAGGAACTTTGAGAATTATGAGTTCAGGAGCTTCATAATCTGAACATTCATGTCGAATCAGGGCTGCTAATTACTCTGTCAGAAAGAGAAAAGGGAATCTGATTGTTTAGATGACAATACTGTATTATTATGCAGCTGTTTGATGATTCAAAACCTGATCTGATTCGAAACCAGATTTATATGATGTCCTCGTGGAAAAAAAAAAAAAGGACATGATCTCATGCAAATGGCTTGATATGATATGATTTTTACTCACAACATGAGATGAGGGATTCTTTTGGGAGAATACTTTGATTTGTCACCACATAAGGCCTCTCGTTTTTGTACAGGCACTGTCACACACATACACGCGCGCACACACACACACACACACACCGGCCACACCAGGTGTCTTACCAGTACCTTGCCAACTGTGAAATCCTCTTAAGTATTCGCCCCTTCAGAGTTCCTAGGAGTCCAGAATAGCCCTAACAGCCATCTAATGAGCAGTGCCATCACAAGCAAGCAGCTGGCTTTGACACCTACTGTATCTGCTATGGACTCACTCACACACACATTTACCCACATGGCTTAAATAACACACCCACATAAGCAGAAACACGTCATGAACGCAAGCTCTGTCAAAAGGCATGCACACGAAATACATACACACGTTCACACACATGCGCTCACACGTCTGAAGTTTCATCTCGTATGTTTTTTTTTTTCTTCATTTCATTTCTTTTAATACAGGCTGTCTGCCATGGCTGACATGTGTGGGAGAGAGAGTGCAGCCTGCAGGGTGTTAAACTCAGTCGAGGTGCTGTCTTCCAGGCACTCTTAGCCCTCCCAAGATAGCTCAGCAGTTAAATACAGCCAGTTTTATTGAAATGAAATAAATCAAAGAAAAATATGTTGACAAACCCCTCATTAAGTATGTATTTGCACTGGTCGAACAAAGATTTATCAGTATAGTTTATTATTAGTTTTATTCCATGTTGCACACGCATGCATGTCATTGACAGGATTCCTTTTTTTTCTTGCCTTGGTTTTTCATTTCTCTTTCTCTGAGGATGAAGCCCGCTCTCTTCCCAGCTCTCTCTCAACCTCAGATGATGTAAAGGCCGTCTGGGAGAGCAGAGAGGGTGCATGCATGGAGTGCTAATTCCTGGGTGACAAAGCTCCTCTTCAAATGCATGAACTCATCACTTGGAGAAAAGCAAAAAAGTAGTCGCCATCTCCTTTTCAATTCCCCTTGTAATGAAAAAAATTTACACCTGGAAATGGAAGCTTTCTGCATAAGTAGAGTGAATAGCAGCTAATGTGAATGAATGAGGTGAGAATGTGTGTTTGTGCCTGTTTGTGTGCTTACACACACACACACACACACACACACACACACACACACACACACACACTGGGGTTGCTCATCTTCACTCTGCATTTAAAAAGGCAAGAAGTTCTGGCAAATGTAAAGGGCAGACCAAAAGAAGTTCATGGTTGGAGCCTGACAATGCGATGATTATACAGTTAATAAAAGTGCTTCTGCTAACATGATTGAAATAGAAAGTTATGCACATTTCTTTTTTGCGTTTGACATTCAAAAAAGTACATCCAGCATCTACAATTAATGTTTGCTGTACGATTGTGTGATTATATTTAGCCATGAATACATATACTTCATTCCTTAAGTCATTTTTGATTGCTAAATTGGGCACTTAAAGCTTGAGAGGGCTGAATGATGAAATAGGAGCAATTTTTATAAAAGGTCAGTAGACTTTATTTGTAGTTTAGTTTAAGTAAAAATAGACATTACAGTATGAATACTAACCTTATCTCCTACACAATCTGCTTATATAATACCAATGAGACGTCCTTATACTGCACAGAAGTCATAGGTAGAAAATTGAGATGGAAGCTTGGGTGACCTAAGTACAGGATTTTTACACCATGAGACTGAGGTTCACGTTCTGCATCCCACATGTTGTCAGGTTTACGCTACGAAAGGCCCAGTTAACGTTAGGAAAAGGTGATCAACGCTTCCAGTCTTGTGGTTCAAGTTTTCAGTATATAACTAAGACCATGATCTTTCTGTAACCTTAACGAGGTGCTCTGAGCTGCCAAAGCATAATCATTAAAATGTTAATAATGCTTTAGTTGCCAGGAGCAGAAACTGTATGGGGAAAAAAAGATATATTCACAATGAATCTCATGCAGATAGTATATGATATTTCAACAATTTGCTATGGCTTGCAGATACATTTATATAAGTTTCCTTGTTATATAAAATATGTAGTCTATGTAGCATTACATGTTCCTACAAACTAACTAATATTTCCTATTTCAAATTAGTTGTATTTGAATTTCAGCTCTAGATGTAGATCACTACATTAGTTAAGGCTATCCAATAATGTTAGAGATATGTTTTTGACAAAATACTCCTAATCCAAGGTCCACTCATTAGCTTTTTCCGGAGCCAACCATACCTCACGGCCTTCATCAGCAGATTGAGGTTTTTTTTCAGTTGTCATGGAGATGGCTTAGTGGTCATTAAAGCTCTGGAAAAAGTTAGTAAGTGGGTCTTGAGTTAGGATTATATTGTCAAATTAACAATGAACCTTCACAGTCATAGAAATTGAGTATAGAGTGTTTTGAAAATTTAGATTGAATTTGACACTAAAAATGTAAATTCAGTTTTATGCACTAATGAGTTAAGATTAAATATTGTATTTTGTAAAAAAGAAAAGAAATGATTGCAATGTTGCCTTGTGTGTTTTATATGTATTTTAATTAATATTTCAAAAATTAGTTATAACTATATTCCTTACATATCTGTGCTGTAACTCCTTCTTTCACCCTGTTCCTCTCTTCTCATTAATATGCATCACTTGAGCCTCCTTTGTATCATAATCTGTGTGTTTAATTCTGTTTAAGCACTCACTTGGACAACCTGACCACCACTCTCCTATACAGAAGATACTGTGCAAGAGTTGTATGATTATGTGATTATATTACAAGTTTCCAAGTACACACAGACAGCTCAACTGTATCAACACAGACAGATTTCAGATTCAAAGTGACATTTTGTCATTGACGGAGTGAAAAGCGCATACAGTAACACTGTTGATGTAGAGCTTAAGACTCAGCTGCCTCACTGTTATCTCTGCCGCTCCCTCTATGCTATATTTTCTTCCAGTCAGGAAGAAGTTTTACTTTATTCCAGACTTAAAAGGGAGAATGGAAAGAGTCCAATTACTGTTTACCTGCAACGACTGCACTCACATTTCCTCCTGCTCCCCCCGGGTAGGAGAAAGCTGCATCGATTCAGACAGATAAGGCGCTTGACAAAATGGGAGAAAGACATAATTCCATTTGTCTTGGTCGAGCCCATCCCATGTGAGGTGTAAGTGTTGCTGCTGTCAGCCCTGCTCTACTCCTGTTTAGGGGAGATAAAATCGCATCTCCTGACAGCTGCCCTTTAATCACTTGTGCTGGTGCCAGACAGAGAAGTGTGCCAGTGGTGCACAGTAAACAGGCTGCCACAAATGTCGCCACTCCCTCATAACTTTGCCGATGGGTTCAATAAGTAGCTCCAAGTCAAGTAAAGCAAATTTACATGCGCACAAAGAGAAAAACCTGGTTATTAACCTTCACTACCATTCTGATCATCTGCATCGGTGCAGGTTTGTCTTTGACTGCACCACATCCATAGCCTGACATCGCCAGACCAATCAGCAAATGCGATTCAGACTGGGACCTATCAGTTCATTTTTGATTTCCAAGGGGCGTTATCAACGGGCGCAGACCAAAATGCCTCTGGACGCAATGGGATAGACCTACAACCAATCAGAGCTACGAAATGTGTGACGTAGCGCTAAGCGAATCCTGTCGGAAGTACAGCAAACACATCTTTCTTATCAACAACAGCTTTAAGTGCAGTTTGTTCTTCTTTTAGAGAAAATATACCATCCAGTTCGTTTAATACTGACATGATAACCGATTCAGAACATTCCACATCAGCAGCAGCCATCTTGGTTGTTTACCAAAATGCCTCAACGCCGCTCCTCTGTACAGTCATCGTATCAAACCCACCCCATATTAGATAAACGGTTGTGATTGGTTCGACCTGGGCCAGGTCAGCTGGAAATCTGTGTGAATGGGAGAGGGACCAGACACATCTGCCAAAGCAAATAAAACATGAGCTTGCAGAATTATCTGGTTCCCTGGCTACCACATCCATCAAATTGCTGTAATTTCTGTATAAACTGGGTTGCTGTACCTGAGCAGGTGAGGATTAGCCCATTTTGGTTTCCGGTTGCCTGGATACTGTTGCATTGACCACTGTGCTGTATTTGGCTTCTTCATCTGATCACCGGTAATGGAAGATAAGAGCAACAATGCAATTTATCTAGCCTGATAATCAAACTGAACTGCCATTTCTTTTCACTTCATTCATTCAGCCTGACATGCTGTTCATGTTAGTCAATTTCCTGTTGGGAGGAACACAACAGCAGACCTTATATTGTTGGACAGATGTGGGTGACGACTCAGAGGCCCGGCCGGCGGGCTACAACTTATCGTCCATGTTGCTCATATCACACTTTTACTTATATCTTAACTTGTAGGTCATTATTACAGCTTTACTGACTAACTGTTACATAACTTGAGGTGAGGATGCACCTATACATTTGGCAGAAAATGATTGGAAAACTGGATTAGGTGTTTGAATACCATTGTTTCCCAGTTTCAATCACAGTACTTCAGCTAGTGGAACCGGGTTTCTCAAAACTGGGATAACGACTTATTCAGGTTTCAAAGACCGGGATATCATGTTTACAAGTGCAAGAGCATAACCAAGATACTCTGAAAACCTGATCATAATTGGGATACTCGTGTATGGAAACACACTCAATGTCACTGTGATATCAGAGGACAAAACTAGGAGTCTACAGCCATGCTAGCGGCGTTTTGAGCTAAATGCCAACGTTAAAATGCTCACAACGACAATGCTAACATGCTGATGTTTAGCAGGCTTGTTTACCATGTTCACCATCTTAGTTTAGCTTGTTTGCTAACATTCGCCAATTAGCACTAAATGCAAAGTATAGCTGAGGCTAAAGTGGATGTCAGGTATTGCAGGTATTTTGTTATAATCCAAAGTATTTATGTAAAGTCGGGGGATCATCAAAGTTATTACAGTTCATCCTGAGGGCAACATGAAAGTCTGTACCAAATTTCATGGAAATCCATCCAATAAAAATTTCAACCTCATGGTGGTGCTAAAGTCAGTAGAATTTATCATCAAGGCACCACGAATGTCTGTAAATGCGGTGCTAATCCATCAAGTAGATGCTGAGATATTTCACTGGATAAGTGAAAACTTTGACCTGCTTGTGGTGATAGGGGAAAAGTCAGGGGAACACCAAAGTCAGTAGGCTTCATCCTCTGGGGATCATTAATGTAGTAGGCCAACAGACAGCCAGACCAACACTGCAATCCCTATAGCCACGCCACTAGCATGGTAGCATGGCTAAAAATCTTACCAAGTGTGGTTCTAAGCAATTACGGCCAAGACAGTGCAGTTGTTTCGTTTGCAACATTGTGTCAATACAGCATTATAATCTGTTCCCTCATTATTGCTTTGAGAAAACAGTTGCCTTACCTGTCAATTCAAAAGGTTTATTTAAATATCTCAAAAAGGACTCAAGGCAATCGTTAAAAGCCTGAGAGGAATAGGATGTCAATATTCCTTGCTAAGTAAGTTGTACAAGACAACCGACATTTAGCTCACAGGACTGGAATCAATGTTTCCATAGAAACATAACCCTGAGCATATAGATGTTAAGGTTATCAGGAAATGTCATTAAAGAAATGTGTCCTGCTGTCTGTCTGCCATACATACATCTACCTGTCTACCTAAATCAGTCAGAAGGTACAGTACATTCTTTCTTGATGGTAAATGAATTTAGTTTCCTTCAGCAAGGCTTCAGGTTCGTCACGTTTACCATCTTTTGATTTATGACACAATAGCTCATTCAGAGAGACAACTCCCTCTCCCTCAATCACAAAAGGTGAAGTAATTTCTCAAAGGCAGAGAAAAGGAAAAATCACTTGAGGAGTCAGATATGCAGCCCAACCAAACAACAACCAAAAACAGCACCCTTTTTGTTTTTTACGAGTCATTACCCCTACAGAACAGACCCACAGTTTGATATTTCAAATATCAAAGCAATTATGCCATTACTCTGTCTAACAATGACAGAATGGCCTCGGGTTGTGCATGGAATTAGAAAGTCATATGCAACTTCTGATTTAAAATTCATTATCCCCTCTCGAGTTTGTGATAAATCTTTAGTACAGGAGCAATTACTTTAGCGGTTTATATTCAACATTTTACTGTGGAGTTGTGGGCAGGAGGAGATGATAAAATATGTGTTTATTTGTGTTCAGACACATTTGGTTTCCAGGTAGATGTCCTAATAATAGGTTGGATTTTGCACCAAATTTCTGATTAAAAACATCACAATGATAAAAATAACTTTGCCAAACTTCTACAAGGCCTGTTGTCTGCAAGTGTCTTTAGAACTCATGATAATTGCTTTTCCAGCCAGTAAACGCTGTGTGCTCTCATGCCCCCCAAATTAAATAAAAAATAAGAAATGTAATGTCAGTGCTTTCGTCTTACACACACTGGAGGAGGAAATAAGCACTAAGAAGAGTGAGATTCTTATCATTTAATTTATCTTGCTCAGTATGAAATATTCCAGTAGGAATCAGTAATTATATACAATCCACAGTTCACTCTGTGTGAGCTGGTGAGATGGCCTTATTTCAGCAGGATATGATAACACTGCCAGAAGACAGAGGAGTTGAGAATTCATTCACCATCCTTTTAAGTTGGGCGGAGAAAAGAAAATAGAAGAAGAAAAACTGTCTCTTCGATCAAATATCATCATGCTATATTCTTTCAGCAGGGTGGATTTTTCAATATATTTGTTATAAAAAGAAGCTTGGTTGCAGCTTGAATTTGTATTAATGTTAACAGATGATGGAAATGATTTCTCGCCAGCTGTAAATGCAACTCTCTCCTGTTTCATTTTTTCCTTACTACCTCGTATCAAATAAAAGCTGCTGTTAAGGAATGCATCTCTCTTGCACTAGGAGATTAAACCAGTGATGACATTTGTTCTTGCGATGGAACCCTCTAATGGCTTCATTTCCTCTGGCTATACGCAGTTCAAGAGGAAGAGGATGATAGTTTTGATAGATATTCAGTCAAATTTGAGAGCCACATCAAACTGGGTTCAGTCGTCATTTGAACTGAAGAGCCAGCAAAAGCACTTCGATGTATTCTTTTCTTTGAAATATTGCAGTTAATGCCATCAACCACCCAGCTGAGCCTCTCCAAAAGTAAATTCACACCCACTGTAATGTCTAATACCATGGTGATTTCTTTTTAAAGTATTAATGAGATGATGTGGCTTTTAAATTCAAAGATTTGGGGAAGACATTCCCTCAGTGCCCTCTGAGATTTTCCTGGATCCAAGTGGCATTAGCTATTTATTCGTGTTTTGCTCTCCAAGACAAAAAGAAGGTAGATTGCATCATGAGAGGAAAGTAAAAATACAAGTTCATGTAAACACAGCATTTGAAAACATGCAAGTGCAGGCAATCGAAGACTAAACATCCACAGACAAAACAAATACAGTAGAATACAAATGCTCAACTGAGACTGAAAACTCATGAGGAATAAGGGGAGAGTGCAACATGTCCATAATGTGTATTCAGTGAATATAATGACATACCAACGTGACTGAATGTGACACTAATATGTAATATGTATTTTGCAGCATACATACAGTATTTGCTCTGTAAATCAGAAACCATAAGGGAGAAATTTATATTTTATATTTTTTGGTTTCATGATGGCGCCCCCCTTTTTTTTGCATTAATTCGACAGAATACCGGTAATTCCAGTATCTACGTAGATGGAGACCTTATTTCCATACAGTCAGTCAAATCTTGCATAAACCAGTAACGTCAGTGTTCTATCATAGACTGAGCAGACGGTCTCAATGAGCCAGACAGCAGCCTGCTACACAACACAAGAGCCACAAGAGTCACGCTAGCTTTCCTGTTAAAGTCTCTGTCTTATCTAACTTACAAACATGAACACACTCTGGTCCTGCACCCTAGGTTGTTGAACGAGCGACCAAACAAACATTCACCTGCCAAAAGTGCACCGCTAACATCAGTTTGCAGGCTAAATAGCTAATTAGCTGCTCAGCTGCAGCACATTAAAAAGCATGTAAAGTTACCTGCAAATGTCACTCTTAAAATCACTGCTAACAAGCTGTTCGGCCATGACATGTCTGTTTACTTTGTCTCTCGTTCCTTATGGTGTAACACTGGCTCTCTGGCAGCCTGTCAGCCAAAATATATTTTTTCTTCTTTTTAACAATATAAAACCATTAACATTTCAAAAAACACATTGGCATTATTTTAGACTGCAAAAAGGGATGACTAAATGTGATTTCATTTGGACTTTAACACAGCAGTGCCTTTAGGAGCTGCTCAATTATAGCAAAATCACAAGTTTAATATGCAAACCAAACAGAATAAGTGTACAGAAAGGTCAACAAACTTACATTTTAAATGGCACATTGTGTAGGAACTTTAGACAGACTTTCTTTATAAACAGTGTTGATATTGTGGGACAATTTCTAGGTACTCAATTAAGTACTTATTGTCAGTCTGCAAACTGCAAATAGATAGATAGATAGATAGATAGATAGATAGATAGATAGATAGATAGATAGATAGATACTTTATTGATCTCCAAGAGAAATTCACAAAATGCCTAAACCCAGTCCAAAATGCTACTAGGACTTGCTACAACCGGCCAGTCTCCTTTGGAATTGTTTTTATAAATTGATTTTGCAGTGCTCGATTTCCATCAAATGCTATCATTGTGTCACTTAGGATACTGGGAGATCACTTACATTAATATTGGACGATTTCGCAACTCACAGTTTACATCCAATGCCAACTTTCAGAGCCAATACAAACGAAATGAGTTTGAGTGATGGATGGGGCGTGTAGTGCACAAGAACAACCTGACCCAACACAGATCTGCAATTAATGTTAGCTTTTCTTTTTTTTACATCACAACCACCATCTTTACCTCACATGAACCAAGTGTTTTAGTTGCCTAACCGTAGCCATAGTGTAATACATTTGTATGAAATATCAGAAACCAGGTTTTGTCTCATCTCAGACCAACAATTAAAATGCTGAGATTTTGAAATAACTTAAAGCACACCTTAGCATACTGTATTATGTGTAATTAGGGGATTAGAGTCTAAGATTGGGTTGGTGCTTAATGTGGGGAGTCTGTGGTTGAGAGTTAAAGGTTTTGTTTATAGTTTGAAAAAAATAGTTTAAAAGGCAATATCACTACCCACCTTTATTTTCCAATATACCATATCACTGTCACACTGAGGCCGCTTTATGGACGTGTCATCCTTAACATAATCTTCATGATGGAAAAACCTATGGCTCTCATATTCTATGCATGGGAAATCAGCATTAAACCACACACTCATTCTTAGCAATTCTCAAATATGAGACTTGATGAGTGCCAGACAGCTAAAATAAAGCTTTGCCAACTGCAGCTGCATTATACCGGATCACACTGGTTAAACATTGGAGGAAGCCAGAGCCAGAAGGGAGAGGAGAGCTTCTTCTAATTTGAAATTAGCTTATTACCATCAGCCAAAGAGGGGCACAAAGAGAAGAGTTAATGGCACAGATAGATTGAGGTGAGCGCTCCCATTCAAGCACTGCTGCATCTTTGACCACATCTGTATCGATTTGGTCTGTTGATAGTTGTCACAAGACAGCTGATAGATAGTGAAGGATACACTTCATTAGCTCAGAGCGTCTCCTTACCGACCACCTCCTAAATCTTAGCCGCTTTTCGTGTGGCCCTGTCAATAAGTGCGCCATCACAAGAGAACCATACCCCTTTTCACCCTGAATTCTCTCTATTCACTTCATCCAACAATGAAGAGATAAGTCATTATACTGTAGGGGGGAAGGAGATGAGGAGAGGAAGATTATGGAGCTGTGCAAGCTTCTGAGGGGAGCTCAGTTTGGACTGTAATGTAGCTTTGCAGCTGAGAATTTGAACCCACTGAAGCTTTCAATAAAAGGTTCATTCTCATATTTTGAATGACTCATTGGGCATAACATGTAGAAATAACTGGACAAATGCTTTCATGAAAGCAAAATCTCACCTTTTAAAAGGGATTTAAGTCTTTACACCAAGTACAAACACTGCTATTGTCTACCCATTTTTCTTAATCCGGTAATCTAAAATGTAGGTACCCTTAAATGCACAAATGTAACACCCTAAACACCCCTTTCTGCAACATATTGGACAGGCTGATTGAATAATTTATGTTAAGGGCAGTCTGAGAAAAATAAGCAATATTTAAGATACCCTTTGGTCTTTCCATGTACATTTATTCTAAATCTCAACATGAAAAGTTTATTAGGTATAAAATCTGTCAAGCTAAACTGTCAAACTGACCTCAAAATCTCTCTGTGCACATTAAAAATGTTGTTTTAGGATTTATTATCCAAGGAAAGTCAAACCATGCATTTTTCATTTTGCAACTGATGCCCAACTTGACAAAACTAACCGCAGTTGGCCATTGGGAGCTGACCAGTACAGTTGAGTAGCTCCCGTTAAAAGGATTTTTATTTGCTGGGATGTTTCGGGCTGACCAGTACAACCACATTAATGCAATTCTACTGAAGCAGTTGGGGATCCAGTGGATTGCTCAAGGGCACGTCAGCGCTAGCTGCCTCATTTGCATTCCCCTCCCACATATTCCCAGGCAGTCCAGGGATTTCAACTGGCGACCCTCCAGTCACATGTCTGCCTGACATATCGACAAAAAAGCACACATGTGCAGTCAGGAGCATGCGCCAGAAAAAAATCAAGTGAAATGTGGAATGTCAACAAAACCATCCAGCTCGCTTTGTGTATGAAAATTAGCAAATTTGCCCCCTAGCGTCAAACAGCAAAGAGATAGGAAATAAGTCCAGCTGTTCATTTTCTTTCACCCCAAGAGACAGTCTCTGCTGCTAATGGAGCACAGCAAAGGTTAGACTCACTGGTGAGCAGAGCAGACCCACATGTGATGCGACCTCTGACTCACCTCGGCAAATCCATTGCAAATACCGCTGTCTTTTCTGTTACACTCAAATGATCCAGCACTTCACCCGCAGCCCCGTGCATTCCTTAAAGGCTAAATATCACAGCATAAAGCCTGCGGATGGGTCACGTGAGTTTTACTGATGCTACAGTATATGCATGAACTGCTGAACTACACAAAAAAAAGTTCTGGTTTATGCAGGAGTACTTATTTATGAAGGTGGTTATGTATTTGTGTGAATTTGCACACGCAGACATGGCAATCTGTGCTTTTTTTATATATTTTAATAGATTTCCATCTCATTGCTGTCATTTCCATCATCCTACATGTGTTTTTGCACTGATCCCTGACATAGTTCACCATTATGCATTCGGGGTGAAGGAGAAATAACCTCAAATTAATGTTAAAAAAAAAACAGGAATAAAAATGAGTTGTTAACATCGGTCACACATCACACAGCTTTATTTTTGTCATTATTTATCACCGCCACCCCTTCTACTACTTTTACCATGAATAAACCTCTGCTTATTTTTACTTTCATGTAATTATGTGCTTTTTGACATGTTTGCTTTATTCAAACTTCCAAGATGTTATTCTCCCTATTTGTACTTGATTTTACTCCTTATCATTGAGATGGAAATTACATCTGGTGACTTATAGCAAAAGCCCCTTTATGAAATGCACATAACAAATAAGATAATAAAAGCAGTTCCGTAGTACGTACTCTACAAAGGTGCAAAAATGTAGAAAGATTTTTCTTTTTGGCCCAAGATGATATGTGTCTTTTCTAAAAGATTTTGCACAATGCAGTCACAGATCAAAGAAAAATGAATGCAACCCTTTTGGTTTTAGGCAACTTCCAATCACTTGTCTAGGTAATTGCCCAACAACCTCGCGTTTTCCTGAAAGAATCGGATTATGCAAGCACATTAATTAATCAAAAACACTCATTTTCCCTGCACCGTATTTCAAGTCGCAATTCATAACCATACAGTATGTCAAATGCAATCAAAGATAACAAAATATTATTAATAATTATTGAAGCAAATGCAAAGAGCCAACAGCACAATTTCATCCGGTACACATCGTCAGGGTTGTACAATTGTTTTATATTTTCTAACCATTTTGGCTCAGACCCTTTTGTAGCAAATTCATACTTACTTGTGACCCCAATATATAGGGCAAACATGAGTGCTCAAGTAAACAATTTTTGCAGAAACTGTTGTTTTTGCTGCTTGATCTTACACCATGACTCATTAAGGATATAGATTTATTTGTGTGAACATTATATGTATGAACTTGAGGTTGTTATTTTTGCTATTAGACATTGCAAACTGCAATTGTTAAGTCAACAATGAGCAATTTGTCCTCTACTGTTACGTTTGGCTGGCTGAGCCTACACTATGTTGATTACAGCAAACTTAACTTTACTGTCTTGTTCTCATTTGTTATGATAGATTTCACCTTCTTTTTTAGGCTCTGATAAATCCCCATGAGGTAAATGGTTGATGCATCATGTTGTTCTTGATGCAAGTTAGATCAGGATAAACTCTTTATAGGAAAACATTGCTAATAATTAATGCCCTTCTGGAAGCATAATTGATCTGTGTTTCTATTTGTGGTTGTTTGCTTGATGGTGCTCACTGACTGCAGGTCATAGTTCACTTATTACATTTCATCACTGGAACTGTAATGAAAGGCACTAAGGTAAAAATTCCATTTGATTCCGACCTTATAAGACCACCTGTTCCCAGAAACATGTACAAAAACAAAAATCTGAAAATGGATATTGAAAATTGTAATTCATAAATTCATGTGTTGTCAGTTAAAGCAGTTTCGTTTTTTCAAGGTGCTGCAGAGCACCTGCAGAGTGCTGAAAGTCATGTTGTTAGTATCTCCCAAAACTTTGAAATTCAAGCCATTTTGGACTTTGCATAATTTTTAGAGGAAAACGATTGCAGTGGTCCATTCTACTGCACTCTACTCCTTCAACAGCCTCGCTAATGGAACTGCATGAAGCCTACGGCATTACTCTCTCTCTCTCTCTCTTTCTCTTTCTTGTGTGCTGTATAATAGATTTCCCACTTTACATGCAGATGAGCACACACACATCCACAGAAACGCAAGCACATACACATGTACACAAAAATGTTTTTAAAGTGTTTAGATATACTGCAGCGGACATGAACTGACAGCTACCTCAGTGGTTATTTTGTATTCACTGACTGTGATCTGATTGGCTTGTTACCTAGTCCTTTGACAGGTGCTCATTATGTCCCCCACATCGCTATGTCCTCTGATGAAGGGAGGGATGCTGAAGAGCTCCACAATACTTCTGGCCTTGGATGTGTTACAGTCATCGCTGCCAGCTGTCTCCTTCTCTTGCCCTCTTTCACTTCCTCTTTCTTTGGACAGAAAATGTTGATTGACCTCAATCTGAACGTTCACAAAACCTTCATAATGCAGAGGCGAGTCCTTGCTAAGAGGCACTCATTTAAAATCTTATTGTCACTGCTATGTGTGTTGTGTAGAGTGTGTGTGTGTGTGTGTGTGTGCAACGCAGCAAACCCAATCAATAATATCCTAGCCTTTGGAGTGGCGCCACCCTTCGTCCAGGGTCCTGTGTGTGTAAGTGTGTTTGTTTGTGTGCATGAATGCATGGCTGTGTACTTCTTTGTGCCAGCGTGTTTGCATTTTTCTGTGTGTGTGAGCGTGTGTGCGTAGGACTGGCTGTGAGAGCATTCAGTAGTCTCTCCCACCATGTTTGTTCTAACACCATATCAGCTGCCATATGCAGTTGAGAAGGTTCAGTAGTGTGTACACTGGGGATCATCAAGGACAAGGCCTGTTTGAACACAGTACCTAAAGCAGAGAATTGTTGGACCAGAAGCGTGGCCCAGATAAACTACATAAGATCCCCTGCTGGGACTAATTTTTCCTTGATTTATGATTGATAGATGCAGAAAAGCAGTGCAACCCAGATACGGAAACATGGGACTGACTGTGAATTTAATAGCAATGACAGAATAGTGATGAATTGAGTCCTTTCCATAATTCATCCTTTAATTAGACTAGGTTCGACCATGTCTATCCATCATAGCGCTGGGGAGATGGATGGGATCGCTGTGGTTTATTGATGAGGAGGTAGTTCTTTTTGATTGCTTTCATATTTGACTCAAATACAGTGACTGCAGCAGTCCACCCTCATATTAATGGGCTGCTTCAAAATTATTTTAATAGTTGATTTCGGATGTGGAGACATGATTTGTGGAAACAAAATTCCGACATAACCATGGAAAAGTATTTATGAAAGAAATCATTTGTTCCTGAATTATTTTTCCCCGCTCTCTGAATTACCAATTGAGTGTTTTTTTCTGTTTAAATATGTCCTCTATGTTACTCAACATATAAACACAGGAGTCTCCTGAATAATCTAACGATCCTGTAGGTATATGTTATCGCTACCAGTTTAAATAAACTCAACTTTGTCTCTGAGAACTCGTGTTTTTTCCTCACCAGTTTGGCATGGCAGCTCTAAATACTACAATACCCATGAGCCAAAGCTGCCATTGCAATGCGGAAAAAGCAAGAGGGGCATATCAGAATTCAAAACACGTTGTCATTGCAGCTGAGAACAAACATGGCGTAATAGTTGCCAAATTCATCCAAAATTGTACAGTTTTCTTAAAATCTTTACTCCTGCTTGCCATTAGAGGCATATGTGACAGAATTTGAAGCTGATTGGATATTCCTCTGTAAATGCACTATACATTTGTATATGCGCAGACTTGTACCTTTGATTTTTTTATTAAGGAACCAGACATTTTCCCATGCAGTTGCCCATCTTCTGTATCGATGAGAGAGTTAAATGCCCATCCAAGCCTTGTGTCACCGAACATGGGACTTGCTTCCAGAAGCAGGGGTGCTCCAGAACTCCTCCTGCTTCACAACAAGACACGAAGAGGTGTCATGATGTCAAAAATAACGGATGAGGGGGGAAACAACGAACTTCACCACATGAAGTGGACTGCAGAGTCCATTGTTTTTCTATATCAGAACACCTTGGGTTGTATTATCATGCTTATACCATGGCCACGTCCCACAGACAAAGATAAACGAACAAACAGAGCGTTTCAACATCTTTCAGCTCATTGATTCTTTATGTTTTTGTTTTGTGGCATTTTTCACTTTTATTGGACAGCTTGGGTGGAGAGGCAGACAGGAAACGCAGGAGAGAGAGGGGGGTATGACATGCAACAAAGGTCACCAGCTGGAATCGAACCAGTGATGTTGTGGTTATGCAGGATGCGCAGTAACCATTCAGCTACCAAGGCGCTCCCATTGTTTAGGTTTAACAGTCCTTAGCTTCACCTTTTTTTGGCTTAATCTCACCATTCTCATCAGCGTCGTTTCCAGCCGCAGCAGGCAGTTGTTTTCAGTGAAAAAGCGCTGATAGACCCATTGTACTCTATCGCCTGTCCATCAACAAACAACAGACAAAATTAGCGACTAGTGGCTGAAATAAGTGGAGCATTTAGAAGCTAAAGAGCCAGGTAGTTATCTCAGGAGCAGGTGGAGACCAAAACAGAGCTAAAAGGAGAGTGAATATTGGATTTACAAAAGAAGAAACCCAAAATGTTTGGTTTTGTTATTGAGAGTTGGATGGTTGCGATCCCTTTATTGTAATTCCTTTCTCATTAGGTTATATGTTCTTCCATCATTGGTTATGCCAAGCCATGTTATATTCAAAATCCATAAGTGGGTGGGGGGAGCATTCAGGCTCACACAGCCCCTGTGTTAATACAATATGAAGTACTTTGCATCAGTCCATGGGCAAATCATTTTGCAGTGACAGCACTGAGAGGTAGCCGTATAGCCTTCCAGCATTTTGTGTGAATGATACACTACATTGAGCAACATATAAAACCATGTTCACAAGGTGACACCTCATATAGCTGCTCTTTTAAGTCTATTGCACTTGCAGAGATGCTAGAGCAGGAAATGCAGTCCATATCATTCATTGTTGGGCAGTGTATAAAACCGTTTTAAAGTTTACAACATTGAGTTACAGATGTTCGACATCCAGTCATTATTCTGTCAATAAAAGCCTTAAGTCTTTTTTTCTATATTTTCTCTCACATTCTACTAGAAAGCAAATCATTTATTTCATCAAAATAAAATGAGGGTAAAGACAAAGCAAAAAGAACCTGTTAAACATGTTTGGAATACAGCCGCTCCCATCAACATTCATTTGGGCTTTTAAAGACTAATAGCATCCTCTTATCGTAAATAGAAAATCTGTTAGCAGAAAATCCATTAGAAAAGAAGAGCTTTTGACATGGGCAAAAACTGATGAGCTTGACAAAAAACAGGGCGGCGTGCAAATGAAGCAGAAAAACGTCGGAGGAAATCTCTGTGTGTGCTGAGAGACATCTTATGGTAAATTAAAAAAGTGATTCCTTTTCAAAACAGGGAGCTGAGCTGATCTGCTTTCCTCCCCATTATTTGCCTCTTTCAAGCAGTCAGAGGGTGAAGTAACACCAGAGCACCGAGCAGGGTTTGAGATATGGAGTGCAGCTCTGCCCTTATGCATCATGTATTCGCTTTATAACATACAAATGCGCTGACATGCATGGCAGCATGCACACAGCAACACATACGGTGCATGCACACACAAATGATTTTTCCATTTCCGTTGGGCACACTGCAGCAACCATGAAGAACATGTTACAGTCACCCAACAGAGAATCATGAAAAACAATCATTTGATTCATATTTTTGGTACCACTTTATTAGCATTGATGTGTTGCTGGTATATAAACATTTGATTAATTGATTATAACACACTATAATGTATTTGTAAGCAGCTATAAGGACATTTTAAGTGCTTATGTACAGTATTTGTCAACAATTACAACCTCTCCTATGAAGACATATTTTATAATATTATTTTATTATATTGTCATTCATTATCTGTTTATGCACCAGCCTCCACTTAAGGGTGCCTTCAGGAGGAGTTAAAGTTGTTAACAAATACATTAATAAACACTTATATCTGCTTACAACTACATTATAGTGTGATATAAACCATTTCATAAATGTTTATATACTGCTTATGAATGCAAACAGCGAGACTTAAGATCCCCTTAAGATCACAATTGGCATCTGATGTGTTCTTTTCACATAATAAGCTCAATTATCTTGTTAAAATCTTTGAAATGATATCTGCTCCTTCTCCTTCATTAAAAATCCAGAATCTATAAATAGAAGTTGAACTGCTGGACAACAGGTGTTTCCTACTTCACTGTGAAGTCCATTCTCAGTGTGTGTGCGCTGGAGGCTTCAGGTTTCCACATCACACTTTTGGAAGTTGAACATTGGCTTCCAAACTATTTGTGATGTCACAAATCATGCTTGTAGGCCCCGCCCCTAAAAATGGGATTTCCAATGAGCACATAGAAACTTTCCACTTTCAGCAGATGAATGTGAAAACATCCTTCTAGTGTCAAACTCTGCACAGACATCATTCTGCACAGTGAAGCTCAAACATCCAACTGTAGGAACAAGAAGAAAAATTGATTTTTGAGTTGAGGGGGACGTTAAAGTAATGTACCATATTTTCACCTCAGGAGTGATGGATCTTGACAATGACATCTATACAGCGTTTACATACACTATGTTTTATTTTTGTATTGTTTAGGCAACAATTTTTAAATAATCACATTGATAGAAGTAATAGATTGAAGTATATGATAATTTGATTTGCATTTAATTTGCAGTTTCAAAAATTTGTCCTTAAAACAGTACTTAATTTATCTCGAATTACAATGCAACATGCATGCATAAAATGCATTGTGGACTGTTTTTTCCAAGTATTAAAACAAATTACTGTATTGATTGATTGATTTTATGGATTATCAGACACAGGGAAAAACATTAACATGTTAAAGTGAAAACACTTATTTTCAACACGGTCCCAACATGAAACAGCAAAATCTGGAAATCCAAAAGCACATCGCCACAATTTAAGAAATAAAAATGCATCATGTTGTAAAACACATTAGGGTGTACACCAAATAAAACCGGCCTAATATGATGAACCCACACACAATTATTAGCCATCTCAACAGAGTTGTTAGCCTCTTTTAGCTCGTTCTTTTGGTTTTATGGCACATTTACTGTATGGTTCAGTCACAGCACTCTCATTAACCTCATTACCTCATACTCTGTGTCTGCTGAATGCGCAAGTAGGCTATTCTCAGCTAACACATTAGCCATATCAACTTTATAAAGGTGATGATTTGTCTGGGATGTATATCTGTCAGCTTGAGTTCTGCTTCAAAGTGGCCCATAAAAAGATTAATGTGGCTTTAAGGCTTCTAATAAAAAACAGGTTTATCATTACTACTATAATTTCTAAAGGTTATATTCTCAGTATAGCTTTGAGCCAAGGTTATGGTGTTTGAAAGTAAATTTGGTAGATTTTGTACTCCACCTTGATTTATCTTAAGTATGGGCATCATATAAGCTTTTCAGCTATGTGCCAGTGTTCAATGTGCATTGCTTCTTTCCTACAATGGGGACTGATCTGAGCTCTACTTACAGCATCTTAGAACTTGCTGACAGTTGTTAGAATTATTGCCTGCAGGTGCAAGGAATATATTCCTCCAAATTAATGCGTGCATTGCTCACTTGACAATGATGGATTATAGGTCTACATTGATGAGGATGTCTGACAATGGAATATTCAATAAAGTTTCACACTGAAATGGAACCTATTTTAACGTTTAACCCTGGAAGAGATTCCATTACGTAGTACAGAGAGAAAATGGTTTCATGGAAAAGGCATAGACTTAAAAAAATGTATTACACAATACAAAGATATTACTATAGATATTCATAACATTAAATTGTTTAGAAAAAAGTGATCAAAATGTAGATAAAAGGGCCACCACCAACCTGCTATCACTCCCGGACTCATTAACATTTTTTTAAATAATGCTAGACAAACAATTAAATCTAAGATATTAATGCCTTCTTATGATGAAGCATGAATAAAAGATGGCTATTTGGATATAATATAACATATTATATAATAATGATGTGATAAAAAATACATTTGATTTTGAGAGACAATATATTGCATTTATTGTTGTTTTTTTTTTGTCGATCTTCATTTCAGCTGCACTGAAAATATTTGGATGCAATTTCACATTGCCTATGTTGCCGCAGATTTGATTAGTTGCACAGGAATGAGAAACATACACCAAATAAAACACTCTCAGCAGAGGTTAATAAGGGTAGTTTTGACTTGGTAATGTTTGCACATGAAGATTATTTCCTATGGAGAACATTCATTGTTTTCTTCATTTATTTTAATGCAATTTGGGCAGAAATAGAAAATGTACTGACTCTAGAGTAACATTCTCACAGCTGCTTACATTCATATTAACTCAGGTCTGATGTTAATAAAAAAAGTTGAATCAGAGATTCACATTAAGTCTCACACAGTGTTGGTGACAGTTTAGAGTGGCTCGCTGGAGGGCTTATTTTTTGTTTCTTCCTTTGACCAGACAGGAGTGTGTCAGCAGCAGACTGCACGACCACTAAAACTCCAAACTGCTCACGCTGCAGCCTCCAGAAAAATCATCAGACGGGGAGTCCTGCCTTCCACATTGGGGCACTTGATTCAACGGTGCAGGTGACCAGTTCCTGTGCCTCGCAAAAAAGGATAAAGCTTCAGGCTATCCAGCTATGCACTGTTCCATTGTAGATCTGTTTAGGTAGCACTTGGCAGGCTAATCGTGTTGGCGTTTGAAAACAGGGGTTCACATCACCGGCCATCTTTGAACTAAGAGGAGGGAGTTTGCTAAGGACTTTCTCAAATGGGAAAACTGCCATCACAATTTTTCATATCATGCCCATTAAAATACCAAAAAGTTAAAGCCATCTGTGGTGTCAACATTGCTGGCACACAGCAGGGAGGCTAACTAAAACTGATTTGCAATTCCAATGAGTGCTGCCTTTAGCCAGAAATATTTTTAATTCTATCTAGAATGACAGAAAAAAAAGTCCATGGGCATATCATGCATCTAGCATTTCCTGAAATGTCTGAAATTCTCAACAACTGTTTAAAATATTTCAAAATAAAATAGGTTACCCCTAATACCAGTACAGAAATGATGTGTGTGTGGATACAGTACCAACAACTTTTCAATGATAATTATATATATCGTTTTCTTTAATTACGACCAGGAAGTCAGAAACCATTCACAATCCTGTTAATTAAATGAATCATCCTTGTACAAGAATTATCATCCTTGACAATAAACACCTTCTACAGCAACAGAACAAGCAAGCACAGGAGACAACAAAGCACACAACTCACACATAAACTGCGCACACCACACATATAGAAGCATTTTTGTTATCTTTCACAGAGGAGGCTGTGGCAATGGGAGTGTTGAGCGGGTCTACATACAATTGTGTACAAGTGTTCAAATGTGCCTCATCTTTCCAAAAAGAATGGTGGATTGACTGACAGCTGAAAGGAGTCTGAATGAAGGGTTTCACAGGACTGGTAGAGCCTTAGATAACAATGGTGAGTTACGATCTAAGGTCACCTCAGGGTCAGGCAATCAGTTCACTACATAAAGGGCAGAGAGAGAGAGAGAGAGAGAGAGAGAGAG